>WEDG01002229.1:72500-133549 GCA_017591395.1 Schistocephalus solidus
GGGTTGGAACAAACTTTTTCATATATCGAGAATGCATCCCTGACGAACAAGGCGAGGTATACGGCTAGGCATCTAAGAAACTGGGCTCGGTTTTGTCCGTAAAGACCAGCTTGCGTTCAAAGTTTGGATTTTATTCTGGTGAATTGAATCTGACAGGAAACTAGGTGCAAAAAATGCAGAGTTCAATGCTCAATAGAAGCTCTACAGGCGTACTTTCCGGCAGGATGTCCTGTCCCCGATACCTACCCCTCTTCGAGCTCCACCTTACCGATTTTCCCTCGAAAACTTCCATGTATTGGTGTCAACATGGAAAATATCTTTGCGTACGATTTACTGGGCCAACATTAGAATAAAACCCTATTTTTTTCGCTCGCGAAAGAGATGCTTAAATTAGTAGGTACTACGCGAGCAACCGTCGAATACGTGACAACACGTAGTCTTTGATTTAAAGAATACCTCCTTATATTATTTGGGATAATTTCAATTAACCTCCCTCCCCTGTCACTCATTCCCCGTCACGCCTCACGTAAGCGTTAGGCTAGTGTTTGGGATCGGCTTAAGGGTAAGGGTTGGAATTAGGGTTAAGGTTAGGGGTTTATGCATTACATTTTGTTAGTGGAGGTAGGTTTAGTGCATAAATGTTGTCCCCTTACATTAAATTTTCATTTGCGGTCTTCATAGAGAGCCGTATTCAGAAATATATTCTTCTTACATTCTCCTTCTTTTGGGTTAGTCGCCAAGGGATCAGAGAGAGAGAGCTACGCTTTATTTTGAAAGTAAAAATCTAAAAGTTTCAGCAAAAAATGTAATCATTTGTCCTTAAATATCGAATAAATTCCTTCCGTTACCATTTCCGCCCGTTTACAGCTCATAATTTCCAGGAAATCAAATGTTGCACTTGCTTTTCTAATTGCTTGGTGTATTTAAACACGTGTATGGCAAAAGTGTTATTTTTGTATTTTCCGTCCCGAAAATAGCTATATGTCAATTTCATTTACAAAAAACCTATCACCACCACTCCCGTATAACAGGAGTCCTTGTATCAACGTTTCTGAGCGGGGCCACATATACGATTGTTGTCCAGCTAGTACAAGGGCCGGAAATGACCTCAGCTTTTGTTCACTCTCTCACCTGTTAATTTTTTTCCCTTGAATTCTCATGTTCGGTAACACTCTTGCTGCTTATAATGCTTACGTGGCATTTTGAAACCGTGATTGAGTTTGGTTTTTCTTACCGATGTAACTATATAATAACTATAATTAGACTTTCAAAACATGTCTTCTTGACTAGGCTCTATAACCATTATCTGTATAATTCAGGTGCTCTTCTTTGTTCGCCACCCGCCTTACTGGGCTTTAGTAATTCTATTTTTGTTACAATCTTTTTAGGTCGCATATATCCTCTTTCCCCCTGACAAACAGGTATGTTCGAAAAAAATACTGGATGCACACGTTTTTAGTTGAGTAATTAGTTACAATTATCATCCTCTGGAGCTGCCTCACATTTTTTCAGTTAAAAACCTAAAAGGCTTGTGCCTGTCCACCGATCTTATTTATTACTGTCAAAGAACGAAGTAAGTTTTTCACTTCGCATTATGTGAACCAAGCGATGCCGTTTCGACGGAGTTCCGTCATTTATTGACCCCATAATCGGGAAAGATGTCGTTTGATGTTATCACAGCTGCGCTTCTGGTCAACAGTTTCTCAATAGTAAACTGTTACCACATATTTGGAACAGTTTTTTTAACCGCGGTTTCAAAACTACTGAAGTTTATATTATTCCACCAAGTAATACATCTAACTGGAAGCCTAAAGGGAGCATTCTGAGTTTCAAAGTCTTTAAACTCACTTCTAAGCGCAGTCCGCATAGGTAAATTTCAGATAGCAAAGCACTCAATCTACTGTTGGAACTTGTACCAATCCAGGTAAAAATTGCTGTGGTCCCTAATGCCTGTTCTCCTGGTGTCTATGTGACTGCACGACATGAGTCATGTAATAAGAGCTTCCGACAAATGCTGCATTAGGTCCGCCCAGTCAGAAGTGGCACCAATTTGATCTACAGATATTCAACCACTCTCACAAGCCTATCCTCTTCCATCCGGCTTTGGCTGGGTGGCGCCAATGCTGACTGTTTGCTATGCGTACACTTCAGCCGTCTGTGCGCATTAAATATCTACTGCTCTTTCTAGCCTCTTCTTAACGGACTCTGAGAGTGCGGTGGTTAGGTTACGCCCAATATTTTAGCCGGCGCACTACGTCGACCGCTGAACTGGAGGAAGTTCTGCCACCTCTCGTCATTTCTCGGAGCCCTGTACTGAGCAGTAACTTCAGTTCCGGCTGGTCGGTCAAAGGTGAACTCCGTTCCTGCCTGATTGTCCTCCACCCTGTCAGGCATAGTCACGTAAAGGTGGTTTAATTTTGAATGGTACAGAAAAGGTTGGCTACTTTATAAGCAGCATAATAAAATGAACAGCTGTGATGCTTTATGAATTAACTTTTCATCCTCTTAAAAATCTCATATTCACAAACTATCTACAAACTCAAACGTATCCTTTACTCAAGTTTAAAATTTTAAAATGCTATTTGCTACCAAATGAGTAAGAGGAAGCATATTTTGGTGACTGCCTTCTATAAAATACGTATGAGGAAATATGTGCACCGCTTATGCAATCATGTTTTACCTCGTTAAAATCCGGCTCCCTGACGTGATTGATAAAAATATTTCTATTATCCTGCATGGCAATTTATATGGCACGTCTACCTAAGTAGGCTTTTCCAATTGAAAACAGTTCAGAAGTTCAGATAACATTACATGAGATGGCCCCTTTACTGTTATATCGAAAATTGTGCGACTCTGGGAGGTTTTTGACTTTTCGAACTTACGCTCCCAACTTGTCGCTTCATGGTTGAGATATCCTTCCTGCCAGCTGCATCCCATTTTCTTCTTTCTCCAACAACTTCATACTTTGTTTTACCTTTATTAACCTCGAAGCATATTTTGCGTTATCCACCCTGTTGTCGGTGTCCCTTAATGTGTTTAATGAATACCCTCATTCGATGGCCTTTCCATCTGGTCCAGCAGCGTATTTGCGAATGCTTCAAGGGTGGACTCGTCTACCAATATAATCTCGCCACAACAAGGTCTAGGTGATTGTCTTTCAGCACTGAAACGACTGTCATTTTAATTTTTCCATTTTATAACTAAAGACATGTAAACTCCGTGACAGCCAATAAAATCGATCAGTGGTATGTACTCACCTTAATTTCGCCTCCGTGTTCGATAGTTTCCTCGTTATCTTAGCGTAAGTGAAGGTATTTGCATGGGAAAGCTACGCGGACGTTAAACTATCCGCCTTGACACCGGCCAGGCAGATGCGCATGCAACTGTGGTAGTGCGACGCTCACCAATCACGTTATGGGACATGTTCGCCCTGTGGTGGCTTGGGGTTCACTCTAGAGACACGTCAGCATCCACAGAGTGGCCACACCTGGGGTTACGTTTGATTGGCTGATGAGGACTAATAATTGATAAATGGCCATTCCAGTGTTTTTGCCATGTTTTTCCACGTATTTAATTGTTTGCACAGAGGAGTGCTGCAGTACACAAAAAGTCAGTTCAAGGATGGCAGTTTGACAAAGTTCTTGGAAAAGGTCCTTCCACGGGTAGGCCACTCTTACAGCGGCTGCTCATCAGGCTACCCTATTCCCACTCTCCGCTCCTGCCATTCTCACCACCACTACCGACAGTTCGACCGTCGTAGTCCGACAATGTCCACCGTATGCTCCATGGAAGGAAGGAGCAGGGACGGTGACTTGCGCGTGAATTAGTTTTAAGTGATAGTAGCCTTGCTCTGCAGCTACCGCACTCTCTCCTCCTCCCCCACCTGAGCCCGGTGTCAAGACAGAGTCAAAAAGACTGGAGATGGGAGAGGGCACAGGTGGCTGGCGCGGCCGGAGCCGCCACTGGGCGTGCAACCACACCTGGCTCGGATCCCACAGAGTGGGAGTGCCATAAAGGCCACATTAAGAAGGAGCCATTACAACCTGACTCTCAGTCCGCCAGTCAGCCGATCCACACAAAACACACATTGGGCTGACCACGCGGTCCGAGTTATCCCGTCAGTTGGCAACCTTCCAAGCCACGGCTTTTAGCGCACCGTGATAGTTTCAAGCGCGTCAGATTGTTTATAGTGAGGAACATGCGCTGAGCTGTCGACCTCACTCTCCCCCAACCCCACAGTCAGACTACTGTCCGAGCCGGTCAGTTGCCTGATGTGGGAGTGGAAGCATTAACTGACGGATCGGCGTACCCGTCTTCGCGCGCCACAGCACGACCTGGCCCCCATAACGCACACACAGGATTCACAAACTCAGGGGATATGGAGCAGCCATCGCCGTCTGACTCCCCAGTCCACTGGTCAGCCACTCGACACACACAGCACATACACTGAGCCGACGGCGCGGTCTGGTGGAAGCGTCAGATTGGCAGACTTCCCAGCCACGGTTTCTAGGAAACCGTGATATACTCTGGTAAATGGTGATTGTGAAGGTGTTGTCGATGCATTGGTGTAGGTAGTGTGCGCTGATGTAGCTTAGCATCCGGTGGTTTACCAGAGGTTGTCATGGAGGCGCATGTGTCCTAATAGGCCCATGCGGTGTGTAAATGTGCGGGAGCAGTGAGGGCAGTGAAGGTGGGCGCGTCGACTGTATGTCAGAGCCCCAGGCACTGGTTCACCAGCCTCCTTGCGATGGATTCGCAGGTGACCGACCAGGCCGATACGTGAGTTGAAGGTGTGGGCGCAGTGTGGGCAGGAGAAATCGGTAGAGGCTGGGAGGATGTCATTCATGGTAGTGGGGGTGGCAGGGGCGCTAAGAATGGCAGGAGCGGAGGGTGTGCATGGTGTATCGGTGTTGTCGGCATTGTGGTTAATTCCGCTGTCATGGATGCGCATGTGACCGAATAGGCCTATGCGATGAGTGAATGCGCGAGGACAGTGAGGGCAGTGAGGCGACGATCTCAGCTGTGTGATGGTGCTCCAGGCACTGGCTCACCGGTCTCTGTACGATGTATTCGCAAGTGACCGACCAGGCCGATGCGTGAGGGTGAATGTGCGGTCGCATTGAGTACAGCTTAGGAGAGATTCCCCATCGCTGATGGTGGTGGTGGTGGAGGTAGTGAGGGCGAAGGCTGTGGTGGTTTGCGGTGGTGGGGGTAGCAGGCGATGAGTAGATGGATGTAGTCTCTATGATGGTGGGAGTAATGGAATTGATTCAAGGAGTGAGGGTGGAAGAGTCATAAGGAGGGTTGGCCGAATTGGACATAGAAATTGGAATTGTCGGATTGTTGGTGCATTGCGTCCGAAGATGTCAAACCAGGCCGATTCGCGCGTGGAAGATGCGTTGACAGCGCGGGCATATTGGCGGGAGCCTGGGCATGGGCGGTGTTGGTGCGGGGCGCTGGTGACTTTCGTGCCGCTCTTTTGGCCTTGGCGGCGGCGATCCGGTTGGCCTCAGAGATTACTGAACCAGTCTTCACTGATCTTCTCCATGCCGGTCTATCCTGGGCGAGGTCCTCCCAGGTCGCCGAGTTGATTTGCAGGTGCTTCAGCGATTTCTTCAAAGTGTCCTTGTAGCGTCGATGTTGACCTCCCTGCCGGCGAGAACCCGTAGCGAAATCTCCGTAGAAAAGTCGTTTGGGTAGTCGCTCGTCGTCTATTCTTACCAGGTGGCCGCTCCATCGCAATTGCACTTGCCTCAGAATGGCATGGATGCTGAGGATTCCGGTCCGCTCCAGGACTTCCGTGTCTGGGATCCTATCTTGCCATCTCAGCTTCAGTATTCTGCGGAGGCAGCTGAGATGAAAGTGATTCAGCTTCCTGGCAGTTTCGAGTAGACGGTCCAGGTTTCCGCTCCGTAAAAGGGAGTGTCGTCAAAGACGACGGCCTTGTACATCTTCAGTTTCGTGTTCAGGTGGAATACCGTGGCGATTCCACACGGGGGACCTGCAGCCGGCCGAAGGCCCTGACTAGCTTGGAGATCCGTTGGGCAGCCTCGTCATCGATTCTCGTGTTGCGCGACATCGTACTTCCTAAGATATGAAGGTTTCCACGTTTTTTCAGTTGAAGCACAGGTGACGGCCAGTTCGAGGTGCATTGCTTATTTCCGCATGGGTAGCTGGTGCATGACGGACCGTTTTGGCTGCACTGATTGTTAATCCAGAAATCCGGCGCAGCCTTCGGCGAAGAGGTCCATGCTCGCTGCATGTCCTCCTCCGTCACGGTGTTAAAGGGCGCAGTCGTCCGCGAAAGAGCAAGTCATGGACTGTAGTCGTGGAGCCGCGCGTTAGGAGCCTGCATACGCTGACTGTTGAAGGTGCGTCAGTTCTATGAGGCGATGCGGATACAGGCTGCTCATCGCGGTGAGCGTCCATCAGCGCAGCCGAGAACATGAGACTGCAGAAAGATGGTGAGGCCAGTACGCAGCCCTCGCTCCTCCGTTAGCAGGTCGCTGCAAGATGCTTCCGGATACCGTCCACGTTGCTCGGTGACGCGCGCCGTCATCCATCGTGCAAAGCTGGCGCACCATGCGTAGACTGCTCAGGACAAGCAGAATGTCATGACACCACAGTCAAAATCGCGGATTCACGCCGTGTATCCAAGGCACCGTTAAGATCCACGAAAGGTGAATGCCATGGGTGAGTTCACATCTCCTGGCACTTCTCGCGCTGGCGGGCGGCAAGATAATATCGGTGCATTTCCGCGGTGTCGGCGGAGCCACGGTGGCTTTCGGGAAAAGGCCCTGCTCTGGATGACCGTTAAGACGATGATTAGAGAGGATGCAGGTGCAGAGATCTTCTCTCAGTGATGTTGAGCGAAGCGAAATGCCTCTGCTGATTATCACAGAGTTGCGAAGTTCCCTTCCGTTTGTAGGATGGACGATGGTCGCGTGGTAGATCCTGAGGGGCTTGTCGGCCCGGCGCCACATCTCCTGGAAGGTGTTGTAAGAGTTCTGCTGCCATCAGCCAGGGCCCACCGTGCTTGTATGCTTCGGTGCGATTGCGTCGGATCCACGGTGCTTACCGCTGGAAATCTGCCACTTTGGCCCGGGTTTCTGGTAGGGAAGGCGGCGAGATCAGGTCGATTGTTCATTATCCGCCAGGGCCAGTCAGTAAGCATCGGGATGGCTGGTAGGCAATTAAATTACATTTCTGCTTAGTGCTCAATGGCGCTTCAAGATTGCGATTTCTGTGGTATTGTGCCAAATCAGAGCTGAGCAGCAGTGCGGACCCATGATGCACGGGCCGTAGATTAAAGATGGCCCTTGATGGCGCTGAAAAGGATTTTCATTTCATTGCAGTCCGCATACCCCTGGAGTTCCCAGCCTTAGAGCATCCAGGCATCCACCATCTCCGCAGCCGTTGTTGTACAAGGCGCCGTCATCTGAAGGCTGGCGTGGCATCAGTCAGAGGAGTCCATGTATGGAAACTGTATAGTCCATTTCTTCTCCGCGGTTAGTTGCTGATGTCGGCGTCATTTATCATCAAACCAGTCCTGGTGTCGGCAGCGTGCGCGTCAAACATCAGGGGGCGGTGGACTGGATGACATTTCGCAGTTGAAAGCGCAAAATGTATATCTCAGTAGCGTTATCGGCATCTGGATGGGCAGGCAAATTTAATGAAGAGTATTTAACTTACGCGGAAGTGGCCTCTTACGCGTCAGCGTTGCAGTCAGATATCATCTGGGAGATGATGAGGCGGTGATCACCATCAACCATCAGTCATCGCTGGATCGCAACTTGAGTTTACCAGCAGTCACGTCGCGGCGATCCTCGCCTGCGGACTGAGAGAACGCCAGATCTAGCGCTGCCAGCGCCCGCGACCAGAGGTGCATCCACGTGGCCTTCTCCGCGTCGGAAGGCGAAAAGAAAGGTGTTAGTCAGCAGGGGACGGGTGTTCCGCACGTTAGCAGAAGAAGGAGGCCGTTATCTTCTACCGAGGACCGTAGGGACCCAGCACTCCTGCCGGGCGGCGTAGTCCGTCGACGTAGAATTAGAGTACCAAGGACAATTAAGCATCCCTCTTTCAGCTGATCGCCAGCAAGGCGTGCAGGTCCTCAATGGGAATTTGTCATTATGCGCATCAGGCTCGTCATTTAGAGCAAACTTTGATGCTGGTGGCGGACCTAGTCTCCCCAGAGAGGCAGGCCTTGCTTGGCGGAGGCTCATCAGGCGATCATTGATGCCCTGCGGCAGACAGACCGATATCCCACGATGATGTCTTCCACGGATTAAGCCGAGGCAACCACCGAAATCGCGTCGCTCTGCCGCCAAAGGCCAGCCCGCTCCAGAAGAAAGTGTAGCCGGCACCCACCTCCTCCAGCTGGCCCGCCGTCTCAGAGAATCAGGTCTCGTTAGAGGCAGCAGTAAGCGCGCCATTCCCCGAGCGACGCGCCGACCTCCGTTCACCCGGTTACTCCGGATATCTAAAGGGAACCCAACATTCCAGGCTACTGATGGAGCGGACTCACGAGCAGCCAGAAAACATGGCGGGGATAAGGACAGAAATTATTTATTTATTTGAGTTTACGACCCGCGTTTGCGATCTGCGAGCCGCTGGCCGGCTGCAGAGGGCGCAGTGGGTACAGCATGGGGCGACATTTTCCTGGCCCCTTCCTCCGCGAGGAGGCAAACGTGATGCTATCCCTAAATGCTGCTCAATGGACATCCCAGACGGCTGCCAGACTCCACTATAGGTCACGGATTTTGAGTGGAGAACGGCCGAGTTAGTCTAGATGGGTTTGGGATTAGGATGGGATCACCCTGGTTTAGCCCGCCAGTCGCGGCGAGTTGCCTTGCAGGTGTAGCCTAGGAAGAACCCAGCTTCAAAGAGGCCACAGGTAGAGTTAGAGTACCAGTTAGAGGCGGCCACGAGGCATTTCACCACAGCACCTGCCAGGACAAAATCTGGAAGCCAAATGCAAATGTGCTGCCCTTCTTCGTGCCTACACCCCAACTTGGGACCCGCCGACGAAATAAACTGACCATCCGCCGACGTAGTCCATGTATCCCTCCAGAAGCATGCACCGTGGTTTCTGATCACTTTCGCTGATTGGATGTTCTCAAGCCGACCCAGGTTTGGAGAATGTGCAGAGTGTTTTGCTGTGCGAATTCTGCTCCACCGCACTGATATCCACAGATGGAGTCTTTATGAACTACTGATGGAAGCCCCAAATCAACCCGAGTGTTACTGGCAATCATCTAGATATTAGAAACGTTTTGCTTATCTCATATGACCTGGCAGAGGATTTTTTATGGCGATTATAGCTACACACCAGCACCTGGCGCAAACCAGTTTCGACGTCTATATGGACCTGATTGCAGCCTTGGTAATGGTCTTTTGTTTTTAGTACAGAGAGACTCCGCTGGAGACTCACGGGCTATCACATATTGCAGGAACTAAATTACTGTGGAAAGGTTTCCTTACATTTTTACATCCCTCCTCTCCCTTTGACCCAATTTCTTCCCGCGGGCTGCGCGCCATAGCTTTTCGTTTCTCTTTCAACCAGTCAAACACAGGAATATGGAATATGGACCCTCAGTAACCACGGGCGGCCTTGCGCCAAATTCAGAGCCTCCTAAATCTAACATAAACCCGAACGCCTAAGATTCTAACCCTCCTAGCATTAGACGCAGATTTCCATCTATGTATGTTATCAGCAGGGAGTCCATATCCCCGTAATATCTAACCTTCAGACCTAGTAAGACCGATTCAATTGAAACATTTTACTACTCAGTTATTTGGTGGAGATTTTAAAATACAATCACTTTTGGGTTTCTGTGTTCAGTGCACTTGGCTGGCATTCCCTAACTGGTTTAGCCGGATAATTATAATAAGTTCACCCCACCTGGAAATAAATCGTTCTCTATCAAATCAGTCAGCGACGGGCGGTGGAACCCTTGGTGTATCCAGTCCAGAGCTCGATAGACGCCGCAACCGTAGTCAATCTCTTTTAGGCAGAAGAATTTATTTGCAATCCTAGCCTTCTGCATACGAATCTGTCTCAGACAGCGCCTTACCAATGATCGAACAAGCTGAAACGGTAAGGAAGAACGATTACCCGAAGTTTTAAGTCAATGGCTCATTTAACGGGCCCACCGCATCTTTTAGTTGGTAAAGTGGCGACCCTATTAGTCCCCACAGAGCACTGCAGTCCCTAGTCTACTAACAAGCGAATTTCCCTCCCCTCTTTATTCAGCGGCCTCCGCTTCCAGTGCAAATTGACGTCAGTACTCCAACCCACCGCCCGGCGATGGCCTCTTCTCCCAGTTTGGAAATGCAGGTATCAGGTCGTGCTGTGGCCGCGCAGACCTAATTCACCAGACCTATCAGCCCTGCACCACATCGGACAGCTGACCATCTCGGACGAGTGGCCTGATCAATAAGGGAGTAGGGAAAGAAAGAAGTCGATAAACAATCCGACGCTTGCTTCATGGTGCACTAAAATCCGTTGCATGGTATGTTGGTGCAGGTTGCTGACTAGTAGACTGAGAATCAGCCTTCACCCTCCTTAATGCTGGCCTTTATGGCACTTCCCGCAGTCAGGATCCAAATCCACCTTCCCTTTTTGGTGTTTTCTTGACTTTGTAGTGAACCACATGCGTGAGCCTGCGCCCTCCACCGTTCTTCTTGACTCTATCTTCCCCGCACCTGGTAGAGTGGAACAAATTGAAGCGCATGCCGTACAATCTAGCGTTAGCAATCACCATCCCTGTATCACCTGTTGGACGTCGGACCCACGCCAGTCAAAATACCACCAACTCCCGTGATGAAATGGCGGCAATCAATGCAGGCCAGACAAAATCATCGCACCATCGTTGCCCATCGGTGACTATTCACATTACGATAAATGTAAGAATTTTTTGCCAGGCAATTGCACCCCATGACCGTGTTCTGCTCATCAGTAGTTATCTCTGATGATGGAGTTCAGTGAGATTCGGAAAATCAAGGCCAGTAAACTTTTTGTTCCAGCAATCATGTCTCCTTCTCATGTTGCATAGCGAACTTGAAGGGCTCCTTAAGTACATCAGTTCCAACGGAATTCCAAAGACCGTAGTGCACCACGCTCACGATGTGCTGTAAGCGACAGATCTATCAGCGTATGTTAAATTGTCACGTATTAATCGGAACTACCTGGAGGACGCCAGAATTGCATCGAAATGAGTCCAAAAGAGGTTTGGCTTTTGTTTTGGATGATAGCAACCTGATTGACCACGGTCGATCTTGTCCTCAGTTAACTGTTGTTAGTGTTGGTTGGTTCTATATAAGGAAGCTGAAGTGCTCGTCCAGCACGTCCCCTCAAGTTCAGTCTGACGCTGCGGGTATAAGCGAAGCGATTTTGAAACGGCACAGTACTTTCTTCCCAGAAATCCGTATATGCAGCCTGCTTATTTCCCTAGCTCCACTATTCACCATTAGTGGACTCGCTGGAAGTAATCCATAAATTAAGTTGACCGGCAGACCCTCCTCCCCAAAGGTTCCTGTTCCGCTCCGCCTCGAATTGCTGACCGAAGAGTCAAAATACACCGTGATGGAAAGCGAAGCTTACTCTTTGGGGATAAAGTAAATCACCAGATCAGGATTCAGATATAGGTAATGCGATCGTCACATACCGCAGTAAATCATGGAGCATATACCTCAACGACCATGGATTTGCAGGGGAGATTAACGCTCAAGGTGACTAGGTGCTTAAGGACAGGTCAGTAGCGCAAAATGCATATAAAGCTCTTCGGAATCTTGACACAACAATTTCCTCGTCGTTTGTACTACATCAAACCCTTCTCTCTCGCACTGGCGTTTCAAAGTGCTGTCTAGAATTATATAATGTACGAGTGCCAAAAAATGGTTTTACAGAGCTTCCTTCACGCTTTTTTCGACTTAAAAGTAAAAAACTTTTCAAAAGCACAGGATATCACCGGCTGGCTTCAGTTGTAGAATCAAGAGTAATGCTAAGCGAGTTGGCTCGTAGGTAAGCTGCCAGTTTTTTACCTGCCAGAACTGCGCGTGACGCTTTCTCTGCGGACCGCTAATCAAGCGCATGCCGTAGTTAAAACCAAACGACAGCTAGCGGCTGTGACACGGTTAACGAGGTCAGTGATTTATTCATTATATATCGCCGGTTAGATTCGATGCGGCGATCAGCCCTCACAAAGCAGACAGCATGGCGTTTGGATCGACCAATGGTGGCCTTACGGCGACAGTCCCTTCAGCTGGAAGGCTGGGGACCAAAGTCGCTAGAAGAATAACTACCGGGACCATTTAGGAACAAAGTGGCGATTTCAGGAGAGGACGTCAGACGCCGATGACGCTCGAAATTGCAGTTTTAGCGGAGTGGGTGATAGAGTTCCACTGGTGGCTCACGCTCCGCAAATGGTGGCGCACCTTTGTGCAGGCAGCTCGGTCAGGCTCTGGCACATCTCTCTCTCTCTCTGCGGCGGGCTTTATTTCGCCAGCCCTGCCACGAGGGTGTCATCAGTTTTCTTCAGGATGAAGTCATAGATAAAATGCAAGAGCTGCGCAGCGGTAGAGATTATCCTGGGGATGACGAGGTGGGGCTGAAGTTTTCAGTCTTGTGCACCATCTCAATAGCTCCGGACTTTTAGGCCCGTTCGGGATGGCCGATGCCAGCAGCGTCTTTGATGTCGTCTAGCCGCCAATATTCACAAACTGCGGTTATTCCAGCGTCATTAGCACCTGTACAGGCCTGAAAGGACTTTGTTCCCGAAGGATATGTCTCCAAGTTCGCGCGATAGTACACACCACCAAAATTAAACAAGCCAGGATGGAAATTAGATTAATGTACTAAAAATGTCTCGAGGACGCTAGAGGACCCCTCTTGATCTACTTTTAAGCTATTACATGATATGTGTTTCCTCAGCGTGCCAGTAAAGTAGATTGGCTTGCATCCAAAAGAAACAAAGGGAGACTGGATAGCCCATTTCTGCCAGTCAATAGTCCACCCACCCCAATTAATTTTACCCGACGATAGAACCATCCGTTGATCAGAAGTCCAACGCTCTAACAATTGGGCCATGGGCTCGTCCTCTCTACCGAATTTAAGATCAGGGATATTGGCTGCATTCGTTGATAGACGCTCACACCGTCCTTCGCAGGACTCCTCGTTCTGCTCTGCCGTTCAACCAGACTACGGTCGAACTCGATTTCAACAACAGGTAAAACTTATTTCATTTGCTTAGATTTAGGCTGAAATGTTGAAAGCATGCACAATTACATATGGGAATCACGAGTAGTCTCAGGAATCAAATCCTTCAGGAATACTAGTTTACTTAGAGTTCCGACTTACAAGGCCGATATTCCCAACCTCTGCTTGATTTAGGACTGACTGACGACGGAAAGGCTTATACAGTAACTGACTGGCCCAGAGTCTCGCGTTTTCCTTGTTAGTGATATTTCTGTACTATAGTTTCAACTCCCTGCTGAAACCAACCGAACTCCCACAATAGCAGGTTGCTAGAGACTGCCAGCGCTCACATAACAGAAACAATTTTGGCACTAGGCTCTCTTATGGCCCGGTCACGTCGAGACGTTATCAGCGTAGGTGTCCATGCACCTTTTCTTCCGGAACGGACTCGCGTATCCTCCTGCTGTGACTTCTTAGTCATCTGGGTCCCTGAGGCAGATTGTGTACCTTTCCACCGGCGAAAGAACTGATGCACATGCAGCCACTCTGCTCTTTCCCATTACCTAATTTCACTCCAACATCAGCTTCAGACCCAGTGGTAGTGGGCGGCGCTCCACTGATGGCGATTACAGAAACACACCTCGTCCCGTAGCGGCGACTCACTCTGCTTGAGGCTCGACGCAGCATACAGAACAGCGGCTTCTACATTTTAAAGGCGGTCAGCATCATCACACAAGACAAAGGGTGGCTATTTCGAATGAGCGCTTCACAAAGTTAGCCGTCATCAGCGTAGCCATACAAACCCATGATGTTGCAACACGTAAAGGCTCGAACAACGAAGCGTCCTATTGGAATTCAAGGCTCTTTCGCACTGCAGGTCGAGGGCGAGGCGAGCGCAACAGCGAGTGTGTTCCGTAAGCGCATCGCGAGCGTCCATCCAACGTGTTAATATTCTCGAGCGCAGCTGACGGGACGAGGTCAGTGGCTCCAATGGTTAAAGCGTCAGACTTATAAAATGCAGTATTGGCGGGTTCTTGAGCACCTCGGGTGAGTGGAGGCAGATGGGACTGGGAATGGATTGGCTGATGATGGCAAAATGGGCAGAGTTGCTGCCATTTCAGTCTCTCACGTCTTTTGTTGTGCTTCTTCCACCCTTGCCTATCATGGGGTCAATTAACCATGCCGTTAACCGTGTTTCTCCAACGCGGTTGCGGCTGAGAGTGCTGTGCGCACAAGATATTCAGGCGCGTGGCAATAGCTCACTGTCGATCAAAGGCATTTGCACAAATTTTGGTTTGCTTAGCTCCCGCCTTACTACGTTTTTCCTCCGTGCTCCTTAGCATCCAGACAGGAGCCGATCTGTCGCGGGAGGTGAGACAAAGGCAGACGGTCAGCAAACCCTCCCGACCAATTGCATGCTGAATGGCTCTCTATCCAGCCGAATTCATGCATATTCAAAGTTTTGCTTCTGCCGTCTACGGTCGGTTGGCTACATGTTCGAACACCGTTTGGCTCTGCCAGCCCTCTGTGTTCTCTGCAAGGAAATTTCATGTAAGACCGCTGGTAAGTCTTCTCTCCATATCACGATACTCATTGGACATCTCTCTCTCTCTCTCTCTGCTCTCTCTCTCTCTCTCTCTCTCTCTCTCTCTCTCTCTCTCTCTCTCTCTCTCTCTCTCTCTCTCTCTCTCTCTCTCTCTCTCTCTCTCTCTCTCTCTCCTCTCTCTCTCTCTCTCTCTCTCTCTCTCTCTCTCTCTCTCTCCTCTCTCTCTCTCTCTTTCATTCTCATCTGTCATATCTGTCTCGTCGGCGCAAGTGCACTGGTTTTAAGTGCTTGTCTTCTCCTGTCTGGTCTTGCTACATTCGTTTCCCCTCGCGGTTACACTAAAGCGTTTGACTAGTGAAGAACTGGGGGCAAAATGCATATTTGTAAAAATAAAGCCTTCCACACTTTGAGGTGACATACTAACCGTTCGCAGTATTATGCCTCTCACACACGTGTGTTCGGCCGTGCATACCAAACGCATTAAATGTTGGCTGAACTCTTCAAGCATTTCCAGTAATAGGAACGAGTACTAAGGCTTACCTTTTGGCGAGGGGCGTCTTCTAAACGGGGACCAGTAGACCTTCTGTCAGTTCATCTGCCCCAAGCCGATATCATCAGTACTGTCCCGAAAGAGAGCTCAGTGGTGGCTTGCGATTCATCTAGCTCACACCACTCATCTAACGCCTACCCTGTTCTGATGGCAAGACGGAAGATGCCCGAAGGCGCGATTATCGCCTAAGTTAAAAATCCCATTTTTACATGCCACACACATGGCCCAATCTCCAATTTTTACACATGCCAGTTTTTCTGTTTTTGAGTGCCACAGCTAAAAAGGTTAAAAGTATGAGAGAGGCTTCATTACGGAGGTGCCTTCGTAGTTGAATCCTTATAGAGTCGCGTTATTTCGCCCATTGAAAACCTTTCAAGCTAAGACTTTTTTTAGGTTTTAATGCCGGTTTCAAGGTGATTTTGGTTGTTTATGCTGACGAAAGTAAGTGTTTAGGGCGTTCATACCTTTTTATATAGTTTGAAGTTTTTTATGCTGAGGAGTGTACTGAATTTCCATTAGGAAGGACGCGTCGGTAATCGACCTCACTCGCCCCTCTCCCATGTGCCCACTGGCGATGTGATTGGACACGGTGGCTAACGTGGTGTAATCCTTTGTCTACCTTACGTCACACGTGCGTACTTTCTACGAGTAACTGCAAACTACAATCCCGCAAAGGCAAAATTGGCTATTTTAAAACTAAATTAGTGGAGTGCTTTTGCAAGCGAAGCTACAACTGTGGCAATTTTTTTCTGAGTTAATAGAAAAAAGTTAAGTCTATCAGTCCCTTATGTTATAAGCAATAATTTTTTAATCAATAACACAGATTAGAGAAAAGTAAATAGTACTGAATTGACAATCTTTTCTGAATGACATTGGTTAGCGTTTCAACGTACCGTATGCACTATTTTTGGAGACAGATTCTAGCACGTCATTTAGGGTTTCAGCAGCTTCGGCGCAAATGACAGTTAACATTAAGTAGCAGTAGTAGAAGCAGTAGCATTAGTAGTAGTAGTAGTAGTAGTAGTAGTAGTAGTAGTAGTAGTAGTAGTAGTAGTAGTAGTAGTAGTAGTAGTAGTAGTAGTAGTAGTAGTAGTAGTAGTAGTAGTAGTAGTAGTAGTAGTAGTAGTAGTAGTAGTAGTAGTAGTAGTAGTAGTAGTAGTAGTAGTAGTAGTAGTAGTAGTAGTAGTAGCAGCAGCAGCAGTAGTAGTAGTAGTAGTAGTAGTAGTAGTAGTAGTAGTAGTAGTAGTAGTAGTAGTAGTAGTAGTAGTAGTAGTAGTAGTAGTAGTAGTAGTAGTAGTAGTAGTAGTAGTAGTAGTAGTAGTAGTATAGAAGCATAATATATGAGACCTGTTCTTTTATAAAACTCTTCCTCAAAGATGTAACGGCAAGAACGTAATATGAGATCCAAGTCAGGGAACAAAGAATAGGTCAGCAAGTACTATGGTACCGGTGATAATATAATTCTTATGGATGGGGCTAAATGAAGAAAAAGAGAGCGCTTATCCAATCCCAACCCTATCCACTGTTTACGCTAGGGTTAGAATTTGTTGCTGGGTTAGTAGGGTCACACAGTAGCTTGTTACTCCGACAAGTGTGCGGACTGCGTGATCCGGTGGCTTTGACTCACGCCGACCGCTTTGCACGATCCCATTCCTAGGTGACCTGACATTCTTTTATTCGGACCCTTAACGGGAGCAAGAATGAGACCCGCTCTGCGCGATCTTTCCTTATCAGAGTAAAACGGATGCATTTTGAAACTACCGCGTCGTTCTAATAGTTCCTGCTTGAAATGTTGTCATTGACCTCTACTTCGGCCCTCTTACCGCCAACGATACATTGTGTGACCCTACTAACCCGGCAACGGCTGCTAGCCCTAATGAGCACAATGTATAGAGTTAGGGTTAACTTGACATGTAGTACGGTCGCGTATTGCACGCCGACCTATCCTTCGTTCGCTGCATTGGGTTGCTTATTACTTTCTTTCCGCTGTTAACGACCAGCCGGTGTCTTCCACATTCTCCTACAGATGCTGTCTGAGTGATAACTGCTGAGATTCCTAGAGTTAAGTGGCAGCTCCCAACGGTTTGCATTTTTCTGTCGGAGCAACCCAGAAGGTTGCAAAAACAGCATACTTGCTCTACTTTAGTTTCTTCACTGCCAGCCGTTTTGTTCACCCACAGTTTGCTATCGTGCACGCGTGCGCTTGGAGCCCTCTTTGTGCCTGCTCTCGTTTTCTGTTTCATCAACGTCGCTTTTTTAGTCGCTACCTGTCCCCTTCACCCCCTTTTGAGAACATTCGCCCCACCCAGAAATCCGAGAGAACAACGTACCCGTCGAACTGATTTGATTCATTATAATTATTGATCTCCGTGTTTTTATAAACGGTGTTGGTGACGACTGTCGCGGCGGTGTAGATAGTATTCTCAGTCGCAGTACTCATTAAACTCCTGTTCTTGGTAATACGAAGCTGGGTACTGCGTCCCGAACCGCTGTTCTCCCCTCCCACCACCACCACTCCCGCGTAAATACAGTTGTATCAGTTGTGTCAGCCTGCCCCTATCTTCTACCTACGTTAGTGCTTGCACGGTTGTCCTACAACTTTATCTAGTTTCTGGTTTCCCTGGCGAAGGAAACAGTTCGGTGAGTGCGCCCATTGTTGTTGGCGCACGGAGGGGTCCTGGCTAAAACCTGTTTAGAATTATGTTTAGTAGCAAGTGAAAGCTATTTACGCGTAGAAACTACCTCAGAAACTCAATACTCCTTAAATAATTGGGTTTGGCAGATTTTAATAATTCATTGGTCCTAATAGTGTGTGTCCGAATCTCCTCGAAGCCGCCGAGGTTTTCACGACTGGGTGAAATAAATTATTCAAATCTGCCAAACCCGCCTGTTAATTAAGCACGCCAGTTTGATGGTTTAAGAAATCCTGCTTGGACAGTCAGCTTACTATAACAGAATTGGTGGATTCCATACGTTGCAGTAGGCTGGGCGGATAACTCGATACAAGTGTGATTAAACTCATTGCTCCTAGTGGAGGCCTCATAGCTCAGGTGGTTAGATTATTGGCGGTACTGCAGCATTCCCCTTGCTTTCGTGGGTTCGAATCCCACCGAGAACGCTGGGTTTTTCACCATTGAGTTAAATGAACTACTGAACTAGTTATTTTGAATTAGTTTCTTTGCTTCAAGTGCACTCCTGCAGCTTGCTGCCCTTATTCAATGCTTGCCCTGTCAGCAGTTCTCTCCACTACCACACACACGCGCGCGTGCGCTTGAAGCGTATTTGTTCTTGCTCCCCTTCACGGCTCCATCGCTGTGGCTTCTATTAATCACTGCCCTCTCCCCTCCACCCCCCGTTTGATGGTTTTTTGTTTTTGTTTTCCGCTCTAGCCGTTGTTGCCGCTGTTATCACCCCACTGATCACCACAACGCCGCTGATCGGGAAACTGACCCCATTCTCCAGCCTTCCGACGATCTCCACTCCGGGTGTTGCATCTGCGAGCACGACACTTGTAACTATGCCATCTTCAGCAGGGTCACTGGCGTGCCCGTGTCAGACCTCATATACTACTCATTTACAAATATGGTGAGCGGTTTCGCCGACTGTCTCACATGCTTTTGCCGTTGGTTATCACACACACGAACACTGTACTGATTGCCAACACACGACGGGTCCCGTCTGTCTACTCTAGAAAATCGAAGAAGCTTACAATAAATAACCTCGGTTCCCTAATAATTTATGCACTAATCCATCCTGATCTACTGCCTCAGTCGATGTACAGGAAATGTGAGTTCTAGGAGGCCGTTGGCAGGGTGACTGGTTTGTCACATGGAGAATTTTTGTATGCATGACATTCCAGATTCGCTGTCGAGTCCATCATCTGAGACAGCCAAAGGTAGAGCTAGGGGGTGCACAGAAGGTGGTTGCTACGAAAACGCCCACCTGTCAATTTTATCAACTTCCGCACTCTCCTTAGATGGTCGCGATTATGTCCTGATGGTCTGCCTATCAGGATATTATCACCGTCGTTAATGACTGATGTGATATTTCCTCTATAAGTTTCGCCCCCAGTCATTCGCCGGAGGCAGTGTTTGTATCTTTGTACTCTGCTACTGACAAAAGCCGACCTAATCCATCATTATAGTGTACGGCTTTCCTGGCGATAGTGGCAATTGCTGAAAGTTTCAAAATAATCCGTACGCGTCAATCTCAGCGAGGTTATAATGTTCAGCGCCTGTGAGGGCGCACTGGCCATGACCACGTGTAAGAGGGAACGGTAGAAATAGGAGTTTTACGGGTGCGGCACATGGAGAAGGGCAGAAAATGGCCAAATTAATGCAGAAACGGGCATGCCTAAGGTTTCTTGTTTAAGTCCACGTACTGGAAAGCGAGCGCCGAATGAAAACGGGAAGAAAATATATGACCTTAGCTAGGCGGAAACTGTGAAAGCATCAGGGATTATCTGACGAAGGAAGGGGAACTTGTCGTAGGTCAAGGAGCCAATGAGATCGCGTGGAGGATCGTCAAGTGTGTATTCAACGCGACGGACAAATCGCGGTTCCACTCGAAGACCGTAACTTTTTGACGATTCAGGATGGAAAAGTTACTTTTTATCCCCAACACTAACGGAAATCGAATAAATTATGACTAATTAGGAATTTAACACAGAGACAATTTTATTTCCAAAATGCATTGGAAATCGAATACATTAGGATTAGGTAGGAATTTCGAACGACAATCAATTTGGGGACAAATTGATTGGAACTCAATAAATTAGGATTAGTTGGGACTTTTGAACGTAAAAGTGGATTTGTGCCGCCAAAAGCATCAGAAATCGAACACCGTAGTGATAGGTAGGAATGAAGGATGGAAATTATTACTTTTTTTATCCCCGAGAAATCAAATAAATTGGGATAAAGTTGGGACTTAGCACGGAAGAGATAATTTTAATTTCCTAAATAATACAGCGAAATTCCTCTAAATCCGGATTAGATACGGGACGTTGTGTCTGCTTGCTAAAGTTCGGACGCCGCATGCGAAAGCTGACAAATTTTTTTAGGTTCTTTTCTCTGACGTCTCTCAATTGCGGATAATGTTTCGCCTTTTGCTGAAGATATCCGTTTGGGGATGCAATACACTGAGTCTAAGTTATTTTCAAGGAAGCCGACTAATCGAGTAAGGAACTACGAAGGGGAAGGAAACAACCCAACTGTGCGTCCGATAAAGCCAGGAAGACCTTCTCAGTCTAGTCTTATGCCAAGGCGAACGAAACTAGACACCGAAATAGTCCAACCTAACCAAGAGAAACCACTAAAAATCCAGGACAATTCAAACGGTAACAGTACATGGAACGCAAGGAAAGCATGTAACGAAGTGGTGGGTGGAGGGCTACACACTGGTATGTTGTCCAGGTCTTTTTCCCGTCGAAGGGGCGCTGCGTAAAAATTGGCCCAGAATGGCTCGCAGTACGCGTTATTCAGGTAGCGCAGAGCCTGTGCAATCCTATACCGCCGCAAGAGGAGAGGGTACTGGAGCAGGCCTTGGCTTCCGCCTTCGTATGTCGCCAATCCTTGTCGGTAATCCCAGCATCAGTTGTTTGGCAGGCTTGGTTAGTCTACTGGTCAAGAAAGGCAAGAGGGAGTGAGATCGAGACTGGGAATCCATTCACACAGAAAATCAGCTCATTCTTTACTATCCTAAATCTAACGCTAGGGGCTAGCAAGGTTGTAAACTAACGGGCCAACTTGGTCCTCTGAGGATTGACAGTCGGGCTGCAATGGCTCCTTTCTAATAGGGCCTCCATCTCGTTCTCACATTTCTGAGATCCAAACCACGCTCCTGAAAGTCTGGTACATTTTTTTCGCGAGCAGGTCATGTGTAGCACGCATAGGCGGGCTTTCTAACCTTCACAGTCACTGCCCTCGAGGCCACCTCCGGTCATCCTGCCACTTTGCCATCAGGTCCAGTTGGATGAGAGAGTTTAGAGTGCGATGGATGCTGCGCAAGTTCGCCTCACTATAAAATAATTCACGCACACCTCACCACCACTGGACGTCGTCGCTTGCGACGATTGGACTGTCGTTTCAGCATTAATCGAACGTGACTGCAGTGGTAATACGGTTGGAACATGTAATCGCCAATCGGCTGCTTTTAGGGCAAAGCTAAAGAAGACTTGTACGAACATTTCTGGTTTATTTGCCTCCAGCAGGCAGCCACTGCCCACGTAGGCTGAGCATCCTCAGCTAAAATGTCAAAGCTCAGATCAGGATGGATCAGTGCACGCACGACAATGTGTTGGAAGGCAGGAGGTTCGGTGCTTGATCTAATTTATTCCTTAGTAGAATATACCTCTTGGTGTAAAGCAGGAGGCTGGTTTAAAACTTCAGCTGCTACAGGGTTTGTTTCGATAAAACGCGGGAATAGGAAACACCCACAACACGGGTGCCCTTGCGCCAACTTACACTGTGATTGGGGTTGAGAGTGAGGTTTCAGTTAGAGTCAGGGTTGGAATACGGGGCTTGGTATCCTCTCTGGAATTTAGCTTGAGGCCACCTGTGTTATTTCGGGGTGCTGTGTGACTCCTTCTCCCGTGTGTTAGCTTTGTTTCCTTTTACGGTCACTGCTTGTCTCGTGGTTGACGGCGACTAAGTGAGGACATTGATCCCTTTACTAGGTTAAAAATATCCTTCCTGGTTTGTCCCAGGTGGTTTATTTGGTACTAAGCAGCAACGCATGAAATATTCAAACTGATGCATAACCCTTGATATTGCGCTGACCTGCTCTCAAAGCGCGTGGACTGATACTCTAGTTCCAGTCGCTAGGTTTTTCAAATTACTTTTTCTGTTTCCAAACCCCGTCTACACGCTCTGCCTCCTGCGATCGGGAATGGGTCCATATCACGTGACAGTGACGTCCACTTGCAGAAGGAATTAATTACGTTCTCCTTCGACTGGCTACAGGATGTTTTGACAACCAACTTTTTGAAACATTAGCCTGCTGCCCGTCACAGCGATCTCACGTTGGCCACTTTGACAAAGCATCCTACTGGCTAGGTAGGGAGGGGTTTTGTGATTTTTGTCCTTTTACGCGATTTATCTATTAAAGTGGACCGTTTTGCTTGCGCCTTGGAACAACAACGCGGGTTCAACTGACACTGCATGCCGAAGCGATTTGCCCTGCTTCCTCTGACTGCAGCAAAAGTAGACTGCTAGCGAACAGGCCTGAGGAATATTGCCACATTCCACGAGCAGGATGCAGACACAGCTGTTTCATTGTTAACCTTGACAGCCAGCTCGTCTGCTTCTTCGCCCTGTACCAAAGGTTTGTCCATTGAACTTCGGTTTTGATCCTTGCCATCACAGATCGCTAGTTTCAATTGCCCTCTCGTCTATACCGCGCGTACGTGACAGGTGCTTTCAGTGACAGCAAAGACAAGCAGCAACCACTCTCCCGGTTAGTCCTCAGTGTCTTACGAGAGTGTGACATTCGTTTTGGGAATCCACTTTTCAGTCTCGGTGTTTGGCAATTGCAGCCGAATGGCCGGTCAGCGTGCTTATTCAGTTGTCGACCTTTACGTAAGACAGGCAGCTATATACGGCTTTTTCGCAGTCATTTCCACCAGTAATACATTTAACAAGACCGACAAAGATAAGGGAGACTGAAATGGATGTTTCTGGCTCATTAGCCGTCATCAGCCAACCATACCCAACCCCAGGTGGTGCCCCATTCGATGCTCGAACCGCGACCTATTGATCAGAAGTCCAACGCTCTAACCATTGAGCCATGGGCTCGTTGTCTTGCCAGTTTAGATCGGGAATATTCACTGCATTCGTTGATGAATGCTCACCGATCGCTATAACGGGACTCACTCGTTCCGCTCAGCCTTGAGGCTCACTCTTGAGCCCTGCCAGCAGCAGCACAACAACTAGTAGTAGTAAATGCAGATTAAAAAAGCCGAAAAAGACAAGGGAGGCTGGAATGGCCATTTCTGACTCACTAGCCGTCATCAGTCGGTCATAAATTTAGCCTTTTTTCGCATTAGTGATACCGGGCGTCTGAATCCACGTTCATAAGAAAAGTCATTGAAAACCACGAATTCACATGTAAAGACGGTGTTTCTGTGACTATAAAAAAATCTCTTCCTATTAGCCATGTGTTAACACTGCCAGAAGCACTGAGTATGCATGCATCACCAAAGTGCATACTGTTTTTCATCCATTTTTCATCTGCTTGCCTCTCTCTATTTCATGATTTCCACTCCTGTGCGTCCGATTTTCACTCAAGAATTTTTCTAAATATGAGGTCGCGAATTAAGCAGTTTGGTGGGAACTAGTCCAAAGACCTAGACTGTTAATGGTACTCCAACCAGAAAACTCAACTGCCCCCCTCCTTCCTCCCCCCACAGCGAACACTAGCGCTGCATTGGGTCTGGTTTTCGGTGGTGGGGCTCTGCGTGCTCACTTACGAGAAGGCCGTTATTTTGATCGCCATATTACCTGTGATGGTGGAAGTCGTAGTAGTAGTATTATTAGTAGTAGCAGTAGTATTAATACTAGTAGTAGTAGCAGTAGAAGTAGTAGTATTAGTAGTGGTGGTAGTAGTAGTAGTAGTAGTAGTAGTAGTAGTAGTAGTAGTAGTAGTAGTAGTAGTAGTAGTAGTAGTAGTAGTAGTAGTAGTAGTAGTAGTCGGCGTATACAGGCTTCAACGTGCGTGTCTACTGGTACAGTCCATGACTTGCTCTTCGCGGACGACTGCGCCCTTAACACCATGACGGAGGAGGACAAGCAAAGGAGTATGGACCTCTTCGCCGCAGGCTGCACCGATTTTGGATTAACAATCAGTATAGCCAAAACGGTTCTCATGCGCCAGCCGCCACCCAGCGCAGAATACAATGCTCCTCGAATCAATGTCAACGGTGCTAAACTCAAAAACGTGGAAACCTTCGCTTATCTAGGAAGCACGCTGTCACGCAACATGAGAATCAATGACGAGGTGCCCAACGGATCTCCAAAGCTAGTCAGGTCTTCGGCCGGCTGCAGGCCTCCGTGTGGAATCGCCACGGTATTCACCTGAACACCAAACTGAAGATGTATAAGGCCGTCGTCATGACGACACTCCTTTCCGGAGCGGAGACCTGAACCGTCTACTCGAAGCAAGCCAGGAAGCTGCTGCCAGCCAGCTGCCTCCGCAGAATACTAAAGCTGAGATGGCAAGACAGGATCCCGAACATGGAAGTCCTGGAGCGAACCGGAATCCTCAGCATCCATGCCATGCTGAGGAAAGTGCAACAGCGATGGAGCGGCCACCTGGTAAGAATGGACGACGAGCGACTACCCAAACGACTTTTCTACGGAGATGTCACTACGGGTTCTCGCCGGCAGGGAGGTCAAAAACAACGCTACAAGGACACTTTGAAGAAATCGCTGAAGCAACTGCAAATCAACCCGGCGACCTGTGAGGACCTCGCCCAGGATAGACCGGCATGGAAAAGATTCGTGAAGACTGGTTCAGCAATCTATGAGGCCAACCGGATCACCGCCGCCAAGGCCAAAAGAGCGGCACGAAAGTTACCAGCGCCCCGGACCAACATCGTCGATGCCCAGGCCCTGCCAACATGCCCGCGCTCTCAGCGCATCTTTTGCGCGCGAATCGGCCTGGTTGGTCATCTTCGGACGCAATGCACCAACAATCCGACGATTCCAATTTCCACGTCAAATTCTGCCAACCCTCCTTCAGACTCCCCCACCCTCACTCCTGGCATCAATTCCATTACTCCCACCATCATAGAGACCACATCCCTCTACTCATCGTCTGTTACTCCCACCACCGCCTTCCCTACCACCACCATCAGCGATGGGGAATCTCTCCTAAAATGTCCTCACTGCGACCGCACATTCACCTCAAGCATCGGCCTGGTCGGTCACTTGCGAATTCATCGTACAGAGACTTGTGAACCAGTGCCTGGAGCACCAACACACAGCAGAGATCGTTGCCTCCACTGTCCTCGCGCATTCACTCATCGCATGGGCCTATTTGGTCACATGCGCATCCATGACAGCGGAATACACCGATATGCCGAAAACACCGATACATCATGCACACCCTCCGCTCCTGCCATTCTTACCGCCACTGCGACCCCCACTACGATGAATAACATCCCCACAGCCTCTACTGATTTCTCCTGCTTACACTGCACCGCAACTTCAACTCACGCATCGGCCCGGTCGGTCACCTGTGAATCCATCGCATGGAGGCTGGTGATCCAGTGCCTGGGGCTCCGACATACAGTCGACGCGCTCGCCTCCACTGCCTTTACTGCTCCCGCACATTTACACACTGCGTGGGCCTATTAGGACACATGCGCCTCCACGACAACCTGCGGTAAACCACCGGAGGCTAAGCCACATCAGCGCACACCATCTACACTAATACATTGACAACACCCTCACAATCATCATAATGAACCTGTTAAAATCACGGTTACCTAGAAACCGTGGCTTAGAAAGGCTGCCAATCTGACGCTTACAGCAGACCATGCCGTCGGCCCAGTGTATGTGCTGTGTCTGTCGAGTGGCTGACCAGTGGACTGGAAGTTAGACGGTGATGGCTCCTCCATATCCTCTGATTTAGTGAATACTGGTGTCTGCGTTATGGGGGCCAGGTCGTGCTGTGGCGCGCGAAGACGGGTATGCCGACCCGTCAGGCAATGCGCCCACTCACACCTCAGACAACTGTCTGGCTCGGATGGTGGTCTGATTGTGGGGGTAGGGGAGAGAGTGAGGTCAACAGCTCAGCGCATTTCCTCACTATAAACAATCTGAAACGCTTGAAACTATCACGGTGCGCCAAAAGCCGTGACTTGGAAGGTTGCCAACTGACGGTATAACTCGGACCGCGTGGTCAGCCCAATGTGTGTTTTGTGTGGAGTGGCTGGCTGGCGGACTGCGAGTCAGGCTGTAATGGCTCCTTCTTAATGTGACCTTTATGGCACTCCCACTCAGTGGGATCCGCGGCAGGTGTGGTGGTACGCCCAGAGGCGGCTCCGGTCGTGCCAGCCACTTGCGCCCTCTCCCATCTCCCGTCTTCTTGACTCTGTCTTGACACCGGGCTCAGCTGGGGAGGGAGGATAGAGTGCGGTAGCTGCAGCGCAAGGCTACTATCACTTAACACTAATTCACGCGCAAGTCACCGTCCCTGCACCACCTGGTGTGGAGCATACGGTGGACCTCGTCGAAATCGACGGTCGAACTGTCAGTAGTAGTAGTAATAATAATAATAGTAGTAGTAGGCGGCCACCCTTAACGCAGATTTGTTAGGAATAGACAGTGCCTTTTACGATATTGCCAGTGTCCACGTTTTGATGCTATTTGGTCTTTTGCATCAATGTCTAACTGAACATAGATTCCTCTAAAAAAAGGCGATTTGGTTTTTTGTGATTCTTTATTCGCTGAAACCGTTTACAGATTGCAGATACTCTGGCTACCTTTCTGATAGTGCGGCCGTCGTTTCTGACAAGTTCCAAGCCATTACAGAGTTGGCGCAGTGATGGTGATTCGCGCGTGGATTAGTTTATAGTGATAGTGGACTTGTACATTAACTGCAGCACTCTTCCCTCGCCCACCCTGGCCTGATGTCATGAAAGAGTCAGGAAGACCATAGGTGGGATCGGGAGCACGCGCCTGGCGTGGCGTGAGTCTGCACCTACGCGTTCCACTGCAATCAGTTCAGTTTTTCAGTTCAGTTTTATTAAGGGAAATATAGGCGAAGCCTTTGAGCTCCCTATTGATGTCAGTGACACTGTAAATTAAAAAGGCTGACATATAATGGACGTTGGACAAAGGGTTATCTCCCCGACACACTGCAGGGCATCGGACAAACAATTATAAAATAATGTTACTCAAAAATAGGGAGTAGTATGTTATATAACACGACATTTGTTGATGGGAATATGTTTCAGGAAATGTGTTAGGTTCGGATGTCGTGCTGGTACTTATGGTTGTACTGGTCAAAATTCCGCTTACAAGTGTCAACGGATGGGGACATGATTATCTCGGCCGGCAGAGCATTCCAGGCCTTAATCACTCTGTTGGAGAAGAAGAACCTTCTTGTGTCGAGTCTTGCACCTGTCACACGTAGTTTAATGGGATGTCCTCGCAATGTAGTGGTAGTGGCCAGCTCAAAGAAGTCGCCAGATGCAAGGCAACAATCCTGAAGCCGCAGCATTCGAAAGGCTTGTATTAAGTCGCCGCGTAGCTGTCTATAGTCCAGAGGAAACAGATCAAGATTAGACAATCGTGTCTCGTAAGGCACGCAGCTTTGACCTTGAACAAGCTTGGTTGCACGTCTTTGGACCTTCTCAAGGATTTTGTGGTCTTTGACAGACCACGGTCTCCAGGCTTGTATAGCAAATTTCAATTTTTGTCGCACGAGCATCCCGAAGACTTTATTAAAGCACTCTTTGTTGAACTTTGCAAACGCTCGCTTAATTAGATGCAAGCTTGACATGGCAGATTTTGCTACTTTTAAGCAATGGAATGATGGCTTCAGTGTGGGCGTGATCCATACTCCTAGATCTTTCTGAGCCTCTACCTCTGGTAGCGGTGTGTCGTCCAGATAGTAAATTCTCGGGTGCCCGGAGCTGGTTCTGCCGAATCGCATAATATTGCACTTGGTAGCATTGAATAGGAGGAGCCAGTTGTGCGACCATTCTTCGAGTCGATGCAAGTTCGCCTGTAGATTTTCTTCATCAGCTGCATTGTGGATGACCTTCCAAAGCTTTATATCGTCAGCAAACATGGCGGTGTCACAGTCCTAAGCCACTTATGCAATCATCAATGTATATAAGGAAGAGGATATGGCCAAGGACGGAGCCCTGAGGAACCCCACTCTCAACCGCCACCTCCGCCGATTGTTGATCGCCAAGACGGACAATCTGAGATCGCCCAATCAAGAAGTTTTCGATCCACTTCAAAAGCTTGCCCCTTACCCCAATATGGTTGAGTTTGTATAGGAGTCGTTGGTGAGGCACGCTATCAAAGGCCTTCTTGAAGTCTATGTACACTGCGTGCACTACATTTCCTTCATCGACCGCTCGGGTCCATCGTTCCAGACAGTAGAGCAAATTATTTAAACAGGACCTTCCTCTGCGGAATCCGTGCTGCGCTTCAGAGAGAAGATGATGCCGCTCCAGAAACTGCATCAGCTCACGTTTGATGATTCGCTCCATAATCTTGCACTATATGGAGGTGAGACTTACTGGCCTGTAGTTATTTGCGGAAGCCCGGCTGCCACTTTTATGTATTGGGGAAATCCACGTGGTCTTCCAATCGGGTGGCAATCTGCCTGCAGCGAGGGAGGCTTGGAAGAGTAGACACAAGGGTTCTGCCAACTCTACGGCCAACTCCTTCAACAACTTTGCCGGTATTACATAAGGACCTGGCGATTTGGTTTCGTCCAGCTTCAGTAGTTCCTGCAGAACAATAGGTTCTGTTATGACCACTGAGTCAATTGTCGGGACCTCTTCCGCACTATAGTTATCAGCGGTTAGATTGGCTCCTCTCGTAAAAAACCGACTGAAAGAACTCAGATCGGCCCTATACACGTGATTCAGTACAGCTGGAATCCCAACTGAACGGGAGCCCTTGCGGTCTGATCCTGTCCTTTTAGGTGGGCTGACCTATACCGTCATTATGCAGCCTTCCGACCCACGACCTTTTGCGTACCGGGATCGACTCCCAGCACGTCAGATTGGTTGTTATGGGGAGTATGTGCTGACAGTCGAACTGGCTATTGTTTCCCTTTGCCAGACGCCGATCGATTGCCGAGGTTATCGACAAACTGATGCTGAGATCAAGCGCAGTGGTTGACAGAGCCTAACAGCCCGTCTGCTCGTGTCACCTACAAGACCTGGCTCCCACAAAACACAACAGGACTTCACAAACGGAGGTGGGTGACTTGAATCTCGTATGCGTAAGCAGAGAAGGAGCCACGACGCACGAGTCCCGTTTGCGTACGAGATGCTGATTCTGTGCTTGTGGTGGGTAATGAAGGACGGGTTCGCGTGTGGGATATGTGCTGATGAGGAGGTATGTGGTGTTTGGGTGTGTCCGGTGGTATTTTACCGCAGGTTTTCATAGATGCGCATTTGATCGATAAGCCCGTCCTGTGAATGAATGTGCGCGGGCAATGTGCGCCGTTAATTCCGGTGCGAAGAGACTATGTTGCAGCTCCCCAGGCACTTATTTGATAGTCTCTGTGCGATGGATTCCCAAGTGACCGACCAGGCCGTGGTGCATATGCGGGTTACAAGAGGGAAGGAAGGAAAATAGGTTGATCGTATTTGGTATTAATAAAAACGTCTGGGGAAATTTTCCCAACCTCTTTGGTAAAATTCGAAAGTTTTAAAATCGAGTAAAATCAAGATGCTCACAATAAGTTTATTAGAAGTCGTGCGTTAAGTGTATCAGGCTGTGAGTGTCTGTGTCCTTACGGCTGGTCGTTTCTCTGCATTTTTACGTCCTCAGACCTAAGAAGTCAGGCGAGATATCGTGGAATCGCAATTCTCAGTATTTCTGTGACAAAATGGACAAAAATTGTGCCCTGTGGGAGAAGGCGACGTCTTGACATCAACGAGAAACAGACGGACCAGTGGTAAAAGATAGACTTAAAAAACTACATTTATATACGACGAGGTCCCTGCTTACTGAACCGGGACTACGGGAAGACTGAGCATGCATGCACCAGAAAATTGCTCAATTAAGGGATGTGTAGCGTCAACTGAATGGAACAGCTACCATCTTAATTAGTACTCTTATGGTTACCTGATGACACCTAATAAAGCCAGAAATTGCTTTCCCAGTCTCCAATATCATTGCCGCTATTCTTTCCTGGTTTCCGTAATTTTAAGAACTTAGTATACTCCAGTTTTATCCACTAACCTTCCTATTTCACTCTGAACGAATTATCATGACGGGAAATCTCATGAACCTCACAAAAAAATCCACGTTACGCACACAACACAACATCAAGTTTCTCTTGCATGGAAAGACCTTTCTGTGTTCTTGATCACGTTCTTTTGATAATTTCTAAACGATTTTCGATAAGATTGAGATCTGGTCTATCGGCAGGACTAAAGATAGAGCCCGCATGCGGAGAGCCTGGCTATTGTCTAAAATGGTTTACTGCAGTTTCAAGTGTCATAAAATTCTTACCTTTTTAGAGCGATGAAGGGTAACATTATCCTGTAAACTTATGGACGTCGTTGTAGCCGAAGACATCCTCTCAGAGTATCGATAAACACCTTGCTGTTGCTGATGTCCGGCAAGAAGTTAATATGAGATTCAACTCAGGGAACGAAGAATAGGTCAGCGTGTAATATGGGACCGGGGATAATAGGATTTTTAAGGGTGGGGCTAAAGGAAGAAAAAGAAAGCGCCAACCCTATCCTCTGTTTTCGCTAGAGTTGGAATTTTTTGCTGGGTTGCACAGTAGTTTGTTGCTCCGACAAGTGTGCGGATTGCGAGATCCGGGGGCTTTACCTCACGCCGAACGCTTTGCACGATCCCATGCCTAGCTTATCTGACCCACTTTTATTCGGGCCCTTAACGGGAGTAAGAATGAGACCCGGTCTGTGCGATCCTTCCTTATCAGAGTAAAACGGGTGCGTTTTGGAACTACTGCGTCGTCCTTATAGTTACCGCTTGGAAAGCTGTCATTATACGAGATATTTTGGTCTTTCTACGGCCACCTAGTCCGGCAACGAATGCTAACCCTGACGAGCACAACAGATAGTTAGAGGTACGTTGGAAATAGTACGGTCGCGTATCCTTTGTTCCCCGATTTGGGTCGCGTATTATGTTCTTGATGATGCCCGTACTCAATCGTCAACCGTCAACAGTTCTTGGAGGTTGTCGTCAGCGCAGTATGCTCTTTTAAAACTTCTTTCCGCATATACCCATCTCGGTCGGTTTCACAGGCTTATCTTGAAATAAGACCTCATCGCAGAAGTAAATGCTCTTCCAGCATGAGGGTTTGTAATCGGTGTTATTTTTAACAAATAAAAGTGTCCTTTAACAAGTTTCCTACTTAAAAGCGGCTTGAACGTGGCCTTTTTCTGGCAAAGTTCATATTCCTGCATTCTTTTCCTAATTACCTTTATAGATAGCATCGGTATATATTCCCTGTGAGTGATCTTAATGGGCATATAGTAATACTTGTTCAGGGTATAATAGTCGTCTTGCTTATTTTTGGACTATTTTGGACGTTCTGCTCAGTTCCCTATCCGTTCGTAGTCGACTGTCTGCAGATCTTTATCGTACGGCGTGACAGATAACAGTGGCATTATGTCGCACTTTTCCACATATATACTTGTTTTCGGTCCCAATTATCGATGTGATAAAATAAGCTACAGTCGCACAAGTTAGGCATTGAGATTTATGACATAAAACGTCACGAATTTGCAAAACTGCGTGTTAAAATTGAATCTGCTTTTGGTTTCCTGAAAACAGTTTGATTTTATGAAAGTAAAACCTAACTTTCCGTTCCTGGACGCAGTAAAAATTTTCCTGCTTATATTGATTTTAATTTATAGCACAACACGCACAAACAAGAGGTTTGTGGAGCTGTAGCTTTCAATCTCGTAGGAGCTTACTTAGATATCCAAAAAACGTCGGATTGTGTCCTTTTCGGACATGTTTTTTTTTCATTAAACAGATTTGAAATGAACCGATTAGAGCGGGTAACTTCTTATCGACAGGTCGTGGGTTCGAGCCTCGGACGGTGCACCACCTGGGGTTGGGTATGACTGGCTGATGACAGTTAATACACCAGAAATTGGCATTCCAGCCTTCTTTGTCTGTAATGTTTATCTGCCGTGCGGCTGCTGGCGGGGCTCGAGAGTGAGCCACAATGTAGAACGGGACGAGTTTGTGCCGATCAGTGAAGCGTGCATCAGCTCATGAAGTCTTCCTAAACAGCTAACTGCGCCTCAAATCAATTCAACACACAAACTTTACAACCTCAAATGTGTGCCATACTGCCTCCTGATATTTCGCTTTCTACATTTCCCGAGTCTGCACACTCATGTCCTTCTCCCTCCCTCGCCCCCTCCCCTCTCCGCAGGTCTACTTTTCGCCTTTTTTGGTCGCCATCGACGAGAATACCCGCAGCATCGTCATCGCTGTGCGGGGCACCTTGTCGACAGAGGACATGATTGTTGATATGCTGGCCGAGGGTGCACGTCTGCAGGAGGAGGACCTAGGGCCCGCGGCTGAGGCGCTTGGGGTCGAGAACCCCGACTTTGTGGTGCACATGGGCATACTGCGCACTGCCCGCCAGCTGCGCGCCGCTATCCTCGAGATGCGTCTGGTGGAGAAGGCACGCCGCCGCAGACCCGACTACCCCCTGGTGGTGTGTGGCCACAGTCTGGGCGCGGGTGTGGCCTCGGTGCTGGCCCTGCTGCTGCGCTCCTACTATCCAGAGGTTAAGGGCTATGCCTACAGCCCGCCCCTGGGCCTCATGAAGTTAGTTCTCATCCTCTCCCCTTCCGTATCAAGGATTTTAATGTTTTATTATCCTGTGCAGCGTACTCTCAAGAGGCTTCAGTCACGCCAGAACGCCGGGTTTTGAATGCACCTCTATACGACCGTTTCGGTTATAAAGACCGATTAAATTGTGTGAATTTTTTTTCAATGATTTAAGGTTCCCATATATAAAACCCAACACATTTTTATAGGGAACACACGCACACGCACAAAATAGCCTCTCCTCAAATTTCATGGCAGACATTTTCCTATGTACTTTTTTAAGACAGCAGATCTGCGTGTTACTGGCTGTTGTGTGGTCTATTCATGAGGCATTTCTGTCATGCTATGATGCTGGCTTTTTAATGTGCTCTGAACGGCATTATTCCTTTCCCTTTACTACTACCAATACTAGCTACTAGCCGCTGTGCGACTGCTGGCAGGGCTCCAGAGTGAGTCCCAAGGCAGAGCGGTACGAGTGAATTCCGTTAGCGATCGGTGAACATTCGTCAACACATGTCCTTTCATTCCACCTGCAAAAATCAGGTCACCTAACAGGGACTACTTAGGTAGTTTGCACTTTGTCCATGGGTCTTACCTGTTCTTTGAAATTGCTATATATTTTATGAAACGCTAGCACAGAATGCGCCATCTTGCGAAATGGACGTTTTATAATTTTGTAGTTGAAGAAGCATTATTGTGTGACTTAAGATATGTTGTACTTCTGGAATTTTCGAGCTTGAAATGCCCCCTCCAACTAGCATCTTTTCTATCATTTTATTAATGCTCTTCACGAAGTATGTAATATGGCTCGTATCCACTGCATGGTTTGCATAGCGTTCTGGCAAGTGTACAGCATTTAGTTGGGAAACGCTAACCACAAGTGCAGCGCGCAAGTCCAGTCCCAAATTAATCGGGGATTGAAAGAACGTTCTTTGACACAGAAAAAAAAACTGGAAGATAATCATTCTTAGGTCAGAATATTTAAAGAAGACGCAATTTCCTATGAAATGAGCACAAGGAAGTACATTTGGGTACAGGCCCGTCATAAACGATACGGTTGACCTTTGGAGGGTATGGAAACTCAATGGAGAAAGTAATGCTTCTTAAGTAGACTTTTGCGGGAGTTCTGTAAAGCATGCATTGAAAAGCGGGCATTCTGTTATAGCTGATATACCTTAGGACTATTCCGCACCCAACCTAAATAGCATTTTTCTACCCGAAATCCCATTTTGGAATTTAGATTAATGTTTCATGTTATGTGCCACCTCATGTAAGTAGGCCCCTACTCACATGCTGTTAAAAAATGCCAGTGACTGTTGGTGTTTCCACCTGATCCTTACCAGCCAGCTAAGTTGAATTATCTTACGGCGCCCATAAGTGTGCACGTACACTACACTAGCGGGGAGGAGGAGATGGAGTGATCGAATGCAGAACCGGTTGCCTTATGAATGTGACACAAATTCACACGCCCACGCCTGTGGGGTTCTCTTGACGAAGTCTGGTTTTTGCGTAGGCTGTAATCGGATAGCCGTGAAACCCCTGTTGCAAATGATTGCATAGTAGGAATGGCTTATCTGCCTTCCCCCGTCCCTTGCTATGTCATGGAAGCTGGAATCGTCCGTAATACGGGTAGCTTTGCGCGAAATTCCACGGAAATTCGGATTAAGGTTATTGTTGCGGTTAAGTTTTGCGGTAGCATCAGGGTTAAGATACAGGGGTATTTATCCTTGATGGAATTTAGCCCATGGCTACCCGTATTACGTAGGGGGAGGGGAGGGTCGTTTCTATCCGACCGAATACATTATTTATCAAATTTGGTGAAGGATCAGTCATCACTTTTGCATACCTTAGAATAAAAAAAACGATTACTTAAGGGAGCCTTTACTACTCAACCGGATTGTAATATATGCATTGTGCTCCAAAACTCTAGCAGCATGCTGGAATTCACGAAGAATCTTAGTTAACCTAGAAGCCTCCCTAATTTTAAACTTGATGCCTCCCTATAGGAGCAGCAAAATGTTCTGCCAGCCAAGTTAGCTAGGATTAATTATTGCGCGACCAGAAAACCGAAAATTCGAATACAAATAAATCAATAAATAGTTTTATTAGGTATCTTCATGATAGATGACGATTTATTTCTCAAGCTGTAAACTAGGCCACACAGTACATAGGAGTTTTTATAAAAGCCAGTCAATAATTAACAGTGTAAATACAAGGTGACTGTAAAGCATTATCGTTTTGCGGTTGGACTGCCAAAATTCCATAAAGTTGAAGTCTCCACTGTACCAGATAGTATTATTCGGTTGCTATTCCTTCAACTCCACTCACTTTCGCGGCATTGTGAAACTTCCATTCAGCACTATAGAGTTTCCGGAAAAATTGAGAGAAGGCATAACTTCGGCCAATGAGATAATGGTCTCCTTCGATGTAGTTTCTGTGTTCACATCCATACCGTTTAATTTACCAAGGCCATATGCAAACGAACTCCTATTCCTGAAACTGCACATCTGCACGTTCCACATGCGACTTTTTCCTATATACATGTGCCCTGTTTTATTTAAACAAAAGCGGGACTATTCGGATCCCATCTGAGTGGGAGTGCCGTAGAGGCCACATTCGGCAGTGACCATTTACCCTAACTCGGGCTCGTTTTTATTTTGCATAAAAGCGTAGTCTATTTCAACAGACACTGACCAATGGACCCAACTGCCAGTGCTTGCATGTGATAGTTGTCCTCGGAGCTTACGGTTTTGCCAAAGCATGACTTTATTTCATTCCAATGGTCTGGTTCAAAAGGTCAGCCTGAAGTAGGTGCCTCGGAATGTAACTTTTTAGGGTGTGCACGAACTTTGTAGCTCTGCATGTTTGCTACGCCGCATGTAAGTTAATGCATCTAGCCTAAGTGGAGCGAAGTTACCGAAAGAGGATGCTAACCGATATGAAATAATGCCCAAGGACGAGAGCCAGTGGAGCTCTAACGGAAATTACCGTCTGCATTTCCCTTTATGACTGAGTTTTAGGATGACAAACCCAGTACTGTTTGATCCTTTTTGCGTAAATTGTTTTGTTAATTTTGTGACTAACCCGTTGTGCTCTTCGGCGTCTTTTATAGTGTACAACTGGCTCGCTTCTGTAAGCCCTTTGTCTGCTCCATCGTATACGGCTACGACCTTGTGCCCCGCCTCAGTATTCCCACCCTGAACGACCTCAAATGGCGCCTCTTCGATGCACTTGCAAACTGCAAGGTTCCCAAGTATCGACTTCTCTGTCGCAGTGCCAAATTGTTGTTTCTGCGATGCTGCCTGCCCTGCTGTTCCTGGCCACGGATCGGTCTCGATACACGGCTTCTGGACGAGGGGATGCAGCAACGACTATTGAATCCTGAGGTTTATCAGGCTCGCGTATCATCCTATAGCACATCATCTGAGCGCTCGGAAGGACAAGTGGTTGGCGGCCAAAGTCCGTTTTCGACTGCGCTGTCGCCGCAACCGGCTTCTGGAGGCGGGCGCGTTGCTCGCGGTCCGATTACAAGTCAAAGCTGCCCGCGTATCTGTAAAACATTTATACTTAAATGCAGTTAGTAGTAACGGTTGTACGGTGTAACATGTGTTGTCGACTGGTAGAAAAAGCAGTTGACCTGCCAATTCCTGCATGTTTACACAAGGGAAACCTCGCTTAATGACACACTTTTAGTATTCGAGAAAACTTTTGATCGAAGGTTAAAACAATAGAGCGTTCTACCTGCAGTCATCGTCAAGTCCCCCTCCGTACAACAACGGCATCGGAGACTAACAATTTTTCCCCGTGCCATCCTCCCATCCCCTAAAGTTACATGCTATGCAACATACTACTCCCTATTTAAAGTTATATTATTATTTATATTCGACCCATGTGCGAAAAACGCGGTCTCGGTGGGATTCGAACCCACGCCAGCAAGTGGAAAGCTTTAGTACAGCTAACGCTCTAGTCAACTGAGCTACGAGGCCCCAACCGTGAGCCATGAGTTTTATCACGTGCCAAGTTACCCTCCCAGCCTACTGAAATGTATGTTATCCACCAATTCTGATACAGTAAACTGTAGGATTTCCTACGCAATCAATCTAGAATCTGCCAGATGACTGCCAGGCACAATTAATTAGTAGGGAAATTTTGGCAGATTTAACTAATTCATTTGACCCACTCGGGAAAAATTCAGTGGCCTCGGTGGCATTGTAACCCACACTAGCCGGGGGTCCCCGGAGATTTCAACGCTTATGGAATTTATCGTTTAGCTGAGTATTCTACCTACTGGTTCTTCCCTTCATGCGTTCTCGACCGCACTCGAGGACTCTCGCTGTCAATGGTCTGGTCTAAATTCAGGTGGGCATATGGGCTTTCCATCCCGTCATTGAGCTCCGTTCTCAGGTCCTTGCACTCGATCGCCCGGCAATGGGGAATTGACCAACCCAATTTATTGTTTCCTGTCACCGCTATAAGAAACCATTTGTCATAGCCTCTCCTGACGACAAAAGATTTTTGGGAGATTTTACGTGCACCTACATTACTTCAGTAGAACTTTTGTTAAGCTTTTTTATCCTGTGTATTTACAGCGCCAAGTTATAGCCGCTTCAGGCCAGGTCCGCGCTCCTTGGTTTGTTGGTTAAAGGATTCTGGTCCTCTCATCCTGAAAACTGCGGCACCGGGCACTGCATTCTCTCCCCCCTACACAGATGCCACAGGCAGTATTCTCCCGCAGTGGAGCGAGTTCAGCTCTACTAGTGCCCCAACTGGGGAGTCTGCCTCGGCACCATCTTACGAAGAGCTCGTCAGCATGGATAGAAATGTCAGATTCGCGGGTCTCGTTCTACATATCGTTGAGGCAGATGACTGTCCGTTGGATGTCGATTCTAACGATTCCCTTGATGCAACACCTTCATCACCATGGCAACCTAGGAATTACCGACAGAAGACGTCGTAAGTTTTTATCGTACATTCACCATTTTCCCTATAGTTTTTAGATAGTTTACCGCTCCATTTGCTCATTAGTTTTCAGGGCCGGTTTTTTACTGTTTCCAGTGTTCATAACGTTGTGCATTATTATCTCCACGTGATCTGACGCCTGATCCTTAACGTCGCATGGGAAGAATAAAGTGAGAGGGGGCATCACAGGTGTTCATCACTATAAACAGATTCATGCGTAGGTTGCCGTTACTTTCTGTTGGGAATGTCCACGATGAGTCAGCCTCGCGGAAAAGCACTTGCGCGCGCCTCCCGCGTTGCATGTCATGAGTGTGCACCAGACAGCCTCCTGTACTGGCTGTAGCCACAGTGTCCCCCTCACATCTGATTGGTCTGCGAGATGTCGTTCGGCTCTCCTCTTATAGTGGATTGGACAGAATAGGACCAATCTAAACGGCACGCTTTTTCGCCTAACTGATCGTGTTCTCTTGCTCTACTTCGTTGGGGTGTGGACAACCGTCAATCAAGCATACGCTTCCTGCGATATCTAAGTACCAGGCCGGGTCATAGCAATTTAGCGGTGCAGTTTCTCACTTACGATGGCCGACTTGAAGCAGATGTTGCAGCATCAGCTGCAGCTAATGAAGACTCTCACTGTTAAGCTATCCAACGGGCCAATCGAGCACCGCTGGTGGTTCACAATCCGTCGATCACATTGCCGGCAGCATTACTGAATTCCTGTATGACCCGCAGGCCCATATCAACTTCGATTCTTGGTACAAAAGATACGAGGACTTGTTCTCTTTGTATCTAGCTGCCCAGGATGATGCATGGAAAGTGCGACTTCTACTTCTCAAACTGGGCCCTGCCCAGAACGAACGCTATGCTAATTTTATCCTTCTCAAGAACCCACGAGAAATCAATTTGGCGGAGACGTTTAAGACGTCGCATATTTTTGGTGAAAATTCGTCCCTTTTCAGCACGCGTTTCCAGTTCCTCCAACTCTGCAAACGGTAATCTGGTGATTTCATCGCGGTTCTGTCACATAAGATCAGTGTAAATGCATCATATTTTTCTGCGCCCTCCAGTTCCCCAAGGATGTTGACGTCCGGACACGTCTCATGTCCCAAGTGCAACAGAACAGCTCAGTCACATTCCAAGAGCTGGCTGCGGAGTGTCAAGCATTAATTAATCTAAAAAACGATTCCACTATGATCCAAGGCATTACCGTTTTCTTGCTCAGTCCACACGGTCACAGCAAGCACCCAAGGCGTAATCACCGCCATCTCATTTTTCGGCACTGTGGCACGTAACATTTCCATCGGGATTGCACATTCCACCAACATCGTTGCCAGGTGGGGCACCGTGATGGGTTCTGCCAAATACCATCAACTGCTGGAAGCAAGTCTGTTTCAACCACTTCCAACTCCAAGCGCCGTTTCCGTTCAAAACGTATGCCCAAAGTCCAGTCCGTTGGCAATTCTCTGAGCCTGTTGGCCACTTTCCAGCTCAATTCGGCTGATCGCAGAAAGTTTGTTGATATTTTGCTCAATGGTTACGCAGTCTGCCTACAGTTGGACACTGCTTCAGACATCACTATCATCTCTGAGAGACTTTGGCAGTCCCATGATGCAGCAGACTTCCTAGTCCAGCACAAGCGCGTGCGGTGGTCTCGTCCGGCTAATGGGGCAACTGCAATACTGCGTGTCTTTCCACGGCACAAACATCACTGCGACCTGCTACGTCACCAAGTCCAATCTCAACCTTCTTGGTCTCGATTGGATTGAACAACAACTTGCCGCTCAGCATTGTTTGCAGTCAGGTGCAGATTCTTGATGTTCCTGCGGAACCCACCAAGGACATTCTCCAACGGTTCGCTCCAGTGTTCCAAGACGGCCTGGGTCGTTGCACACGCACTCAAGCCGTGCTGCATCTGCGTCCTGGAAGTCAACCAGTCTTCCGTTCAAAGAGGCCAGTTCCCTATGCAGCCTTGTCTCTTGTCGATGCTGAAATAAAGCACCTGGAGGAACTGGGAGTTCTAAAACCTTTGTCCTACTTCGCCCGGGCTGCTCCAATCGTTGTGGTTAAAAAGCCAAATGGCTCGATCCGTATTTGTGCTGACTTTTCCACTGGTCCCAATGCCGTTCTGACGCCGAACTGCTATCCACTGCCGGTCCCTGCTGATCTCTTCACCCTAATGAACGGTGGCACTTGTCTTGTCAAGTTAGACCTGGCCGATGCATACTTGCAGATCGAAGTCGCTCCAGAGTCGTGAATTATTGACGATAAACACTCACCGCGGTCTGTTCCAATACACCAGGCTGCCCTTTGGTGTCAAGACCACCCTGGCCCTGTTTCAGCAAACAATGAACGCAATATTCTCCCTCATTCCGGATACGGCTGGGTATCTGGGCGACATTATCATCATGGCTCGCTCCCCTGCTGAACTCCAAGACCGAGTGTGTGCAGTAATCAAATGCGTGCAGGAATATGACTTCCATCTAAGGGTCGACAAATGCCAATTCTTCCCTCGAGTCAATCAAGTACCTCGGATTAATCTTTGATGCCACTGGTCGCCATCCAGATCCCAAAAGTATTCGTGCCATCCAACGAATGCCTACACCCAAGGATTTATCACAACTTTATTCGTTCCTTGGCTTGCTCAACTATTATAGCGCCTTCCTATCGTCGCTGCATGACTTACGAGCCTTGCTCAACCGTCTACTGTAGAATGATGCTCACTGGTGTTGGTCCCCCGACTGTGAAAAAGGCCTTTGTCCAGCTAAAGTCGATGCTGAGTTCGGATCCGCTGCTCATGCACTATGATTCGACTCAGCCGATCATCGTTGCTGCAGACTCATCCAATCACAGAGTTGGTGCTGTCATCTCGCACACTTTTTCCCCGATGGGTCTGAAAAAGGCGATCATGCACGCATCCCGCATTTGAACTCCTGCGGAGAAGAACTATGCCACATTGAGAAAGGCATTAGCCATCATTTTTGCCGTCAATAAGTTCCAAAAAGCTGCTGTATGGTCGTAAGTTCACTTTGTTGATGGACTATAAACCGTTGTTTTTAATCTTCGGATCGAAGAAAAAGCATTCCAGTCTATTCAGCCAGCTGACCTCAACGATGGGCAACTATTCTTCTCGGTTATGATTTTGATATTCGCTAATGCCACACTACTGACTTTGGTCAGGCTGACGCCCTTTCCCGCCTCATATGCAATCATCATGAACCTGCTGCCATTTAGATTGAGGACGATGTGCGCCGTCAGCTTTCAGACGCCATACGAGGCATACCTGTAACTGCCGCTGATATTTGGCGCGCTACCGGTCAGGATCACATTCTCCGCCAAGCTATCACCAGATAGCCAACCACTGCTCTCATTGGCGATCTTCACCAGCTTTTTCCTGCGTCGCGGATCGCTATCGGTAGTTGATTCCTGCCTCGTGTTTGCGGACCTTGTGGTGATTCCTTCTTCATTTCGACCTGTTGTCCTACGCCAATTTCATGCTGCTTATCCTGGTACCAGTCGAATGAAGTCCATCACTCGCAGTTTTGTCTAATTGCCGGGTATTGACAGCGACATCAACGACCTCGTTCGACGCTGTACCCGTTGTCAGCAAGCTGCCAAGATCCCGTCTCGTCAACCGCCAGTGCCACGGCAAACACCGGATAGGCCTGGTCAATTTCGCTGGCCCACTTGATGGCGTATCAACACATTCAAGAGAGTCATCTGGAAAGCTCGTAGGGAGGGGATGACGGATAAGAACATCCAGGCATTCCGGACTACTACGAGCCCGACATCCCCCGGTGGTGTTTCTCCGGCCGAGGCCTTTATGAGGCGAGAACTACGCCCAAAGTGCCATGCACTGGTTCCTACCAATGTACCATCCACACAGCCAACTTCGTCTATCTCTCGCAGCAAGCTTCTCATCGGAACGCCCGTCTTCGTTCGCGATTATCGAGCTGGTTTTCCCAACTGGATTGAGGCGACCTTAGCAGCGCACATTTGCGTAGGTGATGACACCTGGGTTACTCACCACAACCAGATTTGACGGCGGCATTGCAGTAAAGCAACCGAGACCGAGTCATTGTCATGACTCTCCCTCAACATCCTACTGGATACTTTCGCCATTCCGACCGATCACCCGGTCTCTGAACCCAACGCTGCACCTCCTTCAGCTATCCAACTTTCAGTATAAGTTGCTAGCTCCGCGCCTTCAGAACGCAAACTTCTCTCAAGATGCCGGACCAACCGGCTGTGCCGAACAACGCAGCCGATACAGGTCAACCCGCGTCAGAAGCGATACTTGAAGGGGAGGTGTTGGGAATGTCTACATTCCGCGGAAAAGCACCTGCGCTGCATCTCATGAGTGTGCACCAGACAGCCTCCTGTACTGGCTGTAGCCACAGTGTCCCCCTCACATCTGATTGGTCCATGTCTGCGAGATGTCGTTCGGCTCTCCTCTTATAGTGGATTGGACAGAATATGACCAATCTAAACGGGACGCTATACGGACACGCAGCTTTTCATGTCAGTTTGTTGAATGCACTTTTTCGCCTAACTGATCGTGTTCTGTTGCTCTACCTCGTTGGGGGTGTGGACAACCGTCAATCAAGCATACGCTTCCTGCGACATCTAAGTACCAGGCCGGGTCATAGCAATTTAGCGGCGCAGTTTCTCACTTACGATGGCCGACTTGAAGCAGATGTTGCAGCATCAGCTGCAACTAATGAAGACTCACTGTTAAGCTATCCAACGGGCCAATCGAGCACCGCTGGTGGTTCACAATCCGTCGATCAAATTGCCGGCAGCATTACTGAATTCCTGTATGACCCGCAGGCCCATATCAACTTCGATTCTTGGTACAAAAGATACGAGGACTTGTTCTCTTTGTATCTAGCTGCCCAGGATGATGCGTGGAAAGTGCGACTTCTACTTCTCAAACTGGGCCCTGCCCAGAACGAACGCTATGCTAATTTTATCCTTCTCAAGAACCCACGAGAAATCAATTTGGCGGAGACGTTGAAGATGTCGCATATTTTGGTGAAAATTCGTCCCTTTTCAGCACGGGTTTCCAGTTCCTCCAACTGTGCAAACGGGAATCTGGTGATTTCATCGCGGTTCTGTCACATAAGATCAGTGTAAATGCATCATATTTTTCTGCGCCCTCCAGTCCCCCAAGGATGTTGACGTCCGGACACGTCTCATGTCCCAAGTGCAACAGAACAGCTCAGTCACATTCCAAGAGCTGGCTGCGGAGTGTCAAGCATTAATTAATCTAAAAAACGATTCCACTATGATCCAAGGCATTACCGTTTCTTGCTCAGTCCACACGGTCACAGCAAGCACCCAAGGCGTAATCACCGCCATCTCATTTTCGGCACTGTGGCACGTAACATTTCCATCGGGATTGCACATTCCGCCAACATCGTTGCCAGGTGGGGCACCGTGATGGGTTCTGCCAAATACCATCAACTGCTGGAAGCAAGTCTGTTTCAACCACTTCCAACTCCAAGCGCCGTTTCCGTTCAAAACGTATGCCCAAAGTCCAGTCCGTTGGCAATTCTCTGAGCCTGTTGGCCACTTTCCAGCTCAATTCGGCTGATCGCAGAAAGTTTGTTGATATTTTGCTCAATGGTTACGCAGTCTGCCTACAGTTGGACACTGCTTCAGACATCACTATCATCTCTGAGAGACTTTGGCAGTCCCATGATGCAGCAGACTTCCTAGTCCAGCACAAGCGCGTGCGGTGGTCTCGTCCGGCTAATGGGGCAACTGCAATACTGCGTGTCTTTCCACGGCACAAACATCACTGCGACCTGCTACGTCACCAAGTCCAATCTCAACCTTCTTGGTCTCGATTGATTGAACAACAACTTGCCGCTCAGCATTGTTTTGCAGTCAGGTGCAGATTCTTGATGTTCCTGCGGAACCCACCAAGGACATTCTCCAACGGTTCGCTCCAGTGTTCCAAGACGGCCTGGGTCGTTGCACACGCACTCAAGCCGTGCTGCATCTGCGTCCTGGAAGTCAACCAGTCTTCCGTTCAAAGAGGCCAGTTCCCTATGCAGCCTTGTCTCTTGTCGATGCTGAAATAAAGCACCTGGAGGAACTGGGAGTTCTAAAACCTTTGTCCTACTTCGCCCGGGCTGCTCCAATCGTTGTGGTTAAAAAGCCAAATGGCTCGATCCGTATTTGTGCTGACTTTTCCACTGGTCCCAATGCCGTTCTGACGCCGAACTGCTATCCACTGCCGGTCCCTGCTGATCTCTTCACCCTAATGAACGGTGGCACTTGTCTTGTCAAGTTAGACCTGGCCGATGCATACTTGCAGATCGAAGTCGCTCCAGAGTCGTGAATTATTGACGATAAACACTCACCGCGGTCTGTTCCAATACACCAGGCTGCCCTTTGGTGTCAAGACCACCCTGGCCCTGTTTCAGCAAACAATGAACGCAATATTCTCCCTCATTCCGGATACGGCTGGGTATCTGGGCGACATTATCATCATGGCTCGCTCCCCCTGCTGAACTCCAAGACCGAGTGTGTGCAGTAATCAAATGCGTGCAGGAATATGACTTCCATCTAAGGGTCGACAAAATGCCAATTCTTCCTCGAGTCAATCAAGTACCTCGGATTAATCTTTTGATGCCACTGGTCGCCATCCAGATCCCAAAAAGTATTCGTGCCATCCAACGAATGCCTACACCCAAGGATTTATCACAACTTTATTCGTTCCTTGGCTTGCTCAACTATTATAGCGCCTTCCTATCGTCGCTGCATGACTTACGAGCCTTGCTCAACCGTCTACTGTAGAATGATGCTCACTGGTGTTGGTCCCCCCGACTGTGAAAAAGGCCTTTGTCCAGCTAAAGTCGATGCTGAGTTCGGATCCGCTGCTCATGCACTATGATTCGACTCAGCCGATCATCGTTGCTGCAGACTCATCCAATCACAGAGTTGGTGCTGTCATCTCGCACACTTTTCCCGATGGGTCTGAAAAGGCGATCATGCACGCATCCCGCATTTGAACTCCTGCGGAGAAGAACTATGCCACATTGAGAAAGGCATTAGCCATCATTTTTGCCGTCAATAAGTTCCAAAAGCTGCTGTATGGTCGTAAGTTCACTTTGTTGACGGACTATAAACCGTTGTTTTTAATCTTCGGATCGAAGAAAAGCATTCCAGTCTATTCAGCCAGCTGACCTCAACGATGGGCAACTATTCTTCTCGGTTATGATTTTGATATTCGCTAATGCCACACTACTGACTTTGGTCAGGCTGACGCCCTTTCCCGCCTCATATGCAATCATCATGAACCTGCTGCCGTTTAGATTGAGGACGATGTGCGCCGTCAGCTTTCAGACGCCATACGAGGCATACCTGTAACTGCCGCTGATATTTGGCGCGCTACCGGTCAGGATCACATTCTCCGCCAAGCTATCACCAGATAGCCAACCACTGCTCTCATTGGCGATCTTCACCAGCTTTTCCTGCGTCGCGGATCGCTATCGGTAGTTGATTCCTGCCTCGTGTTTGCGGACCTTGTGGTGATTCCTTCTTCATTTCGACCTGTTGTCCTACGCCAATTTCATGCTGCTTATCCTGGTACCAGTCGAATGAAGTCCATCACTCGCAGTTTTGTCTAATTGCCGGGTATTGACAGCGACATCAACGACCTCGTTCGACGCTGTACCCGTTGTCAGCAAGCTGCCAAGATCCCGTCTCGTCAACCGCCAGTGCCACGGCAAACACCGGATAGGCCTTGGTCAATTTCGCTGGCCCACTTGATGGCGTATCAACACATTCAAGAGAGTCCTCTGGAAAGCTCGTAGGGAGGGATGACGGATAAGAACATCCAGGCATTCCGGACTACTACGAGCCCGACATCCCCCGGTGGTGTTTCTCCGGCCGAGGCCTTTTATGAGGCGAGAACTACGCCCAAAGTGCCATGCACTGGTTCCTACCAATGTACCATCCACACAGCCAACTTCGTCTATCTCTCGCAGCAAGCTTCTCATCGGAACGCCCGTCTTCGTTCGCGATTATCGAGCTGGTTTTCCCAACTGGATTGAGGCGACCTTAGCAGCGCACATTTGCGTAGGTGATGACACCTGGGTTACTCACCACAACCAGATTTGACGGCGGCATTGCAGTAAAGCAACCGAGACCGAGTCATTGTCATGACTCTCCCTCAACATCCTACTGGATACTTTCGCCATTCCGACCGATCACCCGGTCTCTGAACCCAACGCTGCACCTCCTTCAGCTATCCAACTTTCAGTATAAGTTGCTAGCTCCGCGCCTTCAGAACGCAAACTTCTCTCAAGATGCCGGACCAACCGGCTGTGCCGAACAACGCAGCCGATACAGGTCAACCCGCGTCAGAAGCGATACTTGAAGGGGAGGTGTTGGGAATGTCTACATTCCCGCGGAAAAGCACCTGCGCTGCATCTCATGAGTGTGCACCAGACAGCCTCCTGTACTGGCTGTAGCCACAGTGTCCCCCTCACATCTGATTGGTCCATGTCTGCGAGATGTCGTTCGGCTCTCCTCTTATAGTGGATTGGACAGAATATGACCAATCTAAACGGGACGCTATACGGACACGCAGCTTTTCATGTCAGTTTGTTGAATGCACTTTTTCGCCTAACTGATCGTGTTCTGTTGCTCTACCTCGTTGGGGGTGTGGACAACCGTCAATCAAGCATACGCTTCCTGCGACATCTAAGTACCAGGCCGGGTCATAGCAATTTAGCGGCGCAGTTTCTCACTTACGATGGCCGACTTGAAGCAGATGTTGCGGCATCAGCTGCAACTAATGAAAAGACTCACTGTTAAGCTATCCAACGGGCCAATCGAGCACCGCTGGTGGTTCACAATCCGTCGATCACATTGCCGGCAGCATTACTGAATTCCTGTATGACCCGCAGGCCCATATCAACTTCGATTCTTGGTACAAAAGATACGAGGACTTGTTCTCTTTGTATCTAGCTGCCCAGGATGATGCATGGAAAGTGCGACTTCTACTTCTCAAACTGGGCCCTGCCAGAACGAACGCTATGCTAATTTTATCCTTCTCAAGAACCCACGAGAAATCAATTTGGCGGAGACGTTTAAGACGTCGCATATTTTTGGTGAAAATTCGTCCCTTTTCAGCACGCGTTTCCAGTTCCTCCAACTGTGCAAACGGTAATCTGGTGATTTCATCGCGGTTCTGTCACATAAGATCAGTGTAAATGCATCATATTTTTCTGCGTCCTCCAGTTCCCCAAGGATGTTGACGTCCGGACACGTCTCATGTCCCAAGTGCAACAGAACAGCTCAGTCACATTCCAAGAGCTGGCTGCGGAGTGTCAAGCATTAATTAATCTAAAAAACGATTCCACTATGATCCAAGGCATTACCGTTTCTTGCTCAGTCCACACGGTCACAGCAAGCACCCAAGGCGTAATCACCGCCATCTCATTTTCGGCACTGTGGCACGTAACATTTCCATCGGGATTGCACATTCCACCAACATCGTTGCCAGGTGGGGCACCGTGATGGGTTCTGCCAAATACCATCAACTGCTGGAAGCAAGTCTGTTTCAACCACTTCCAACTCCAAGCGCCGTTTCCGTTCAAAAACGTATGCCCCAAAGTCCAGTCCGTTGGCAATTCTCTGAGCCTGTTGGCCACTTTTCCAGCTCAATTCGGCTGATCGCAGAAAGTTTGTTGATATTTTTGCTCAATGGTTACGCAGTCTGCCTACAGTTGGACACTGCTTCAGACATCACTATCATCTCTGAGAGACTTTGGCAGTCCCATGATGCAGCAGACTTCCTAGTCCAGCACAAGCGCGTGTGGTGGTCTCGTCCGGCTAATGGGGCAACTGCAATACTGCGTGTCTTTCCACGGCACAAACATCACTGCGACCTGCTACGTCACCAAGTCCAATCTCAACCTTCTTGGTCTCGATTGGATTGAACAACAACTTGCCGCTCAGCATTGTTTGCAGTCAGGTGCAGATTCCTGATGTTCCTGCGGAACCCACCAAGGACATTCTCCAACGGTTCGCTCCAGTGTTCCAAGACGGCCTGGGTCGTTGCACACGCACTCAAGCCGTGCTGCATCTGCGTCCTGGAAGTCAACCAGTCTTCCGTTCAAAGAGGCCAGTTCCCTATGCAGCCTTGTCTCTTGTCGATGCTGAAATAAAGCACCTGGAGGAACTGGGAGTTCTGAAACCTTTGTCCTACTTCGCCCGGGCTGCTCAATCGTTGTGGTTAAAAAGCCAAATGGCTCGATCCGTATTTGTGCTGACTTTTTCCACTGGTCCCAATGCCGTTCTGACGCCGAACTGCTATCCACTGCCGGTCCCTGCTGATCTCTTCACCCTAATGAACGGTGGCACTTGTCTTGTCAAGTTAGACCTGGCCGATGCATACTTGCAGATCGAAGTCGCTCCAGAGTCGTGAATTATTGACGATAAACACTCACCGCGGTCTGTTCCAATACACCAGGCTGCCCTTTGGTGTCAAGACCACCCTGGCCCTGTTTCAGCAAACAATGAACGCAATATTCTCCCTCATTCCGGATACGGCTGGGTATCTGGGCGACATTATCATCATGGCTCGCTCCCCTGCTGAACTCCAAGACCGAGTGTGTGCAGTAATCAAATGCGTGCAGGAATATGACTTCCATCTAAGGGTCGACAAATGCCAATTCTTCCTCGAGTCAATCAAGTACCTCGGATTAATCTTTGATGCCACTGGTCGCCATCCAGATCCCAAAAGTATTCGTGCCATCCAACGAATGCCTACACCCAAGGATTTATCACAACTTTATTCGTTCCTTGGCTTGCTCAACTATTATAGCGCCTTCCTATCGTCGCTGCATGACTTACGAGCCTTGCTCAACCGTCTACTGTAGAATGATGCTCACTGGTGTTGGTCCCCCCGACTGTGAAAAGGCCTTTGTCCAGCTAAAGTCGATGCTGAGTTCGGATCCGCTGCTCATGCACTATGATTCGACTCAGCCGATCATCGTTGCTGCAGACTCATCCAATCACAGAGTTGGTGCTGTCATCTCGCACACTTTTCCCGATGGGTCTGAAAAGGCGATCATGCACGCATCCCGCATTTGAACTCCTGCGGAGAAGAACTATGCCACATTGAAAAAGGCATTAGCCATCATTTTTGCCGTCAATAAGTTCCAAAAGCTGCTGTATGGTCGTAAGTTCACTTTGTTGACGGAGGGGGATGACGGATAAGAACATCCAGGCATTCCGGACTACTACGAGCCCGACATCCCCCGGTGGTGTTTCTCCGGCCGAGGCCTTTATGAGGCGAGAACTACGCCCAAAGTGCCATGCACTGGTTCCTACCAATGTACCATCCACACAGCCAACTTCGTCTATCTCTCGCAGCAAGCTTCTCATCGGAACGCCCGTCTTCGTTCGCGATTATCGAGCTGGTTTTCCCAACTGGATTGAGGCGACCTTAGCAGCGCACATTTGCGTAGGTGATGACACCTGGGTTACTCACCACAACCAGATTTGACGGCGGCATTGCAGTAAAGCAACCGAGACCGAGTCATTGTCATGACTCTCCCTCAACATCCTACTGGATACTTTCGCCATTCCGACCGATCACCCGGTCTCTGAACCCAACGCTGCACCTCCTTCAGCTATCCAACTTTCAGTATAATTTGCTAGCTCCGCGCCTTCAGAACGCAAACTTCTCTCAAGATGCCGGACCAACCGGCTGTGCCGAACAACGCAGCCGATACAGGTCAACCCGCGTCAGAAGCGATACTTGAAGGGGAGGTGTTGGGAATGTCTACATTCCCGCGGAAAAGCACCTGCGCTGCATCTCATGAGCTGGTACCAGACAGCGTTCCGTACTGGCTGTAGCCACAGTGTCCTCCATCAGATCTCATTGGTCCATGCCCGTGGGAAGTCGCTCGGCTCTCCTCTATCTTCGTTTTAACGTAGATTGGACAGAATATGACCAATCTAAACGGGACGCTATACAGACACGCAGCTTTTCATGTCAGTTTTGTTGAATGCACTTTTTCGCTTAACTTATTGTGTTCTCTTGCTCTACCGCGTTGGGGTTGGGACAACCGTCGATCAAGCATACGCTTCCTGCGACATCTAAGTACCAGGCCGTGTCATAACACTCTCGCCCCGGAGACACTGGTAGACGTCGTCGCTTTGGACGATTGATGTGTCGTTAGTGAGTGCAATTTTCTTCAAATTGGCCGCTGTGGCCTCCAGCCCGAGAATTTACTTTCTAAATGGTACACCATTGCAACCAGTTGACAGTCAGAAGGACTTGGGTGTGTGGATTACATCGTCACTCAAACCAACATTGAACTGTACGAAGGTGGTCAAGTCAGCCATGTCTGTATTGCAACTCATCAGGCGCGCCTTTATGAGATTTTACAAAGACAATTTCTCCAAAATATTTGGAAGCTTCGTGCGGCCGCACCTTGAATATGCTATACAGGCATGGAGACCTTGAACTGTCAAGGATAGTACCGTCTTAAAGAAAGTCCAGAGGTGGGCCACAAAAATAACTAAAGACCTGTGATCGCCAGCCTATGAAAACAGACTATTGACCCTCAATCTAATTCTCCTTTCCTACGGGCAACTACGAGGAGATCTCATACTAACCTTTCGCATTATGAATGGCTTGGAATTTTGCTTTATTCCCAATTATTTTTTTCACTCTGACTAAACGCCCACCTTGCGGGGTCACCCTTTAAAACTACGCACAGGTAAAGCAAGGGTCGATGGACGCAACTATTTCCTCAGTACCAGATTGGTGCAGCGTGGAACGCTCTGCCCGCGGATGTTGTTCTGTCTAGCACCTTGAATTCCTTTAAACGCAAACTTGTCGCCCCTCAAACTCTGTTCTATTGCGTGTAATTATGCTACTAACAATACTTGAGTAGTCTTTTAAACGTATGTTGTCGGCTAGCCGACGGCTGTTTGTTTTTCCCATGTCATTATGGAAACGTCTTTTCAATTTTCCTTATGCATCGATGTTTTCTTAGCCACTTTATAACCATTTTCCCTTAATACAACTGAACTGAACAGTTGATCGGGTCGGATATGTGACCCCAAAGTATTCCTTAATTCAATACACTACCTACTTATATTATTTGGGTAGGCTAAATTTAGCCGCAATCCTTTCACTCATTCACTGTCACGCCTCCCTCAACTGTTACCATTAGGGTTGGCATAGGCCTTAGGGTTAGAATTCTTATAACTTCAGGGGTAGGCTTAGATTTCAGACACGGTTTTAGGGTTTTTGGACTAGAGTCGCGGTCATAACGAATGTAGGATTTAAAGGATTGTTCTTCACACTTTCTCCTTCAATGTGAATGGACATCACCACTGTGCGCCATTTGGCTGGATTATCATCTAACCTGTGCCGTCGGGTTTTTTTTTTCCGCCCGTTTAATGCTCATTATTTCCAGTATTTCAATTTGCGCGCTTGCATCTTGATGCTTTCTTGGTGTGTTTAAACAAGGGAATGATGTTAATACAATTTTTAACAATTTGCTTTTAAAATTGTCTGTTTATTAATCTAATTTCCCACTCACGGGCACGTATATTTCATTATTAGTAAAAATATTTTCACAGCTTGATTTTCAATGGGTTACTTGCCACTGTGTATGCGGGCCTCTATTCCAACTTGCTTCTTCTAATCACCGTCCTCTGCCACATTAGGCGCAGGAATCCGCGTGTTCCTCCAGTGGCCGTCTGGTCTTCAGCCCGCCAATTTCAAACCATCCTCATCCACCCGCACATGATGCGGGACCACCTACCGAATTCCATCACGGGTGCCCTTGAGCGCCTCCATAAAGCCTTCCTCTCGGCCTCCCCCCACTCTAATCTGCAGTTGACATCTCAGGGGGCATGTCTCCTTCCGGAGGGCCTCTCGGATCCTGCCCATCTCGTCAGGCGGATCAAAAATGCTGCAAGATGATGCCGTAGGGGGTGTGCATGTACCGGTTTCGCCCTCCCCTTCCCTCTACTCGAGTAGTCTTCCATTGTTGGACTTTGTGTCCGGTCTCCCCCCCCCCATGACTACTGTCGGTCTTAAAATCACTCCTATTGACTGGCTGTGATCGTTTTAGCCTTTGCGGTTGCGACAACACCGCAGTATTTTTGACATTACATTCCATGACCCTTCCGTTCCCGTTTGTTTTGGACCATACTTACTCCTTTTTGGCTACTGCTGCCGCTATTAATATTAATACATAATAATAGTAATAATTATACTTATAAGACTACTAAGTCCTTCTCAATGTTCTAGATTTTGTTTTTCTCCGTTCTGCATCCCTAGGGCTTCCGTTAAGGATAAGGATGTCTTGTATGGTTATCTGAACAGGACACGGATAAAGGAACTGCCCATAATACCATCGACTTTGGGCTAAATTCCATGGGTATTGTGTTTAGAATTAAAGGGAGAGTTAGGGTTAGCTTTAACTTTGAGGTTAAGGTCAGAATTGGGGTTAGGTTCATGATTAGTCTAAGGCTGAAGGGCATTATTGTGTTAACTCTAGGGTTTGGGTTTAGGATACGGCTAGGGTTAAGATTAAAGATACAGTTTAGTTTAATGTTGGGGCTATTGTTGGAGTTAACATATAGGTGTATTTACTCTTCCTGAAATATACCGCAAGTTCACCTATTTTAAGTAGGCGGGGTGGTTCATATTCTCGTGTCCTGTTTAGGTGACCATACAAGGCATCCCTACCCGGACGCGTTGCCATTGCTCCTGGCGTGGGGCTGTTGTGATTGGGCATGGAGCGTCAAGGATATTAAAGGTTGCGCTTCTAATATTGCGAGTTCACAGTCATTTTAGAACATGCTTCCTACGACCCTGCGAGGGAAGTCCTGTGTGTAGGCAAGCGTTGGAAATGTCGCTACGGGTTGACTACTCAAAAATGAATTCTATTTTGCGTTGTTTATTGTACAAGTGGTAGAAACCTGCTCAGTATACGCCTTGTCGGGGTTTGTTTCACCTTCAGTGGGTGGTTTTTGTTAGCCAGGTCAAAACAACCCAATTTGGACAGTTAACAAACCACAAATAGCAGTGACACAGCTTCAAGAAGCAATTGTTTTTGTCTGGATCGGGCTCTGGCATGAATAATTTTGTGAGTGGCTTGAGGGTGTTTGGACGTTAATCGCTGCCGCTCATAATGAAGTTGGCTGTCAACCTCGACTGTTTCTGTACCCCGATTTACAGGCCTCGGGGCTTTGAGCTCCGAATGCTTGACAGAAGAGCGATACATCGGTCGAACGAGTGCTCGTCAATGAAAGCACGCCTAGAGAACAATTTACTTACTGGGTGCAAACTGATCCGCCGTCACGGTCGAATGGAGGCTGGAATAAATTTAGACTGTTGTCTCCTATCTCTGCCCCGCAGTTAGACTTGGTGCGTACCAGTGTGTCGCGTCTGATTTAAAATGCCCTCCTCCCGTTCCTAGATTTGTACTTTAGAAGACAATCTGTGGGTATGCATTATTGGTTTTTTTTCAATTAAAGTTTTTCGGAAGGGCTGTCGCTTGAAACTAATGGTCTGTTTATCCACGTATGTTTAATATGACCTATCGTGTCCCGTTGTAATGTGAAGGCAATGCAGGTCCCCAGTGATCTACTCCAACCGAATCTCTTTCATTCTGACGTAGTCGTCTACGCAAATCCCGCAACTGCGATGCTATACGTTGGCTTTATCTATTCTCTTGTTAGTTCGTTCCCAGCGTTTAATACGATTTGCCCTAACATCAGATCACCTCGATAGATGAAGATGCGATCGCTGAAACATGGCGCTTATTGGCCTGACGATTCGAATTCTCACTCGAACCCTTAATCAGAGGCAGTCGCATATAAGGGTTATTGATGCGCCAGGGACGGATACAGACCGCCACCCCGCTTTTCCGTGAGCGTGGGCTCTCGGTCCCGCGTGTTCGTTTGCCTTATTGGCCCTGGCCGAACTGATCCGAGCCTTGTACGAAGCTCCTGGTAGGCGGCATGTAAGTCTATAACTCGTTTGAGTGTGCCAGTCAAGGACCAACTCTCGAGCACCAGGCTGGCAATCTTCTCATGGGCTCGGCCAATCACCCTCGTTTTCTCAAAGGCAAAATCATGGTTGTGCGTGACCATAGACCAAAGATAACTTATTCTTGAGGTTGATTGCAACTGGATGTTCGTGCAATCTTGTGCCCAGGCGTTTGACCGTTTCGCCAACATACCTCGCAGCACAATCTTGGCATGGTATGCTGTAGACAACTGCGAATTGTTCTGTTACCGGTAGCGGGTCTTAGGGGTTCATGACTTGCTTTCTGATGGCGCATTCTGGTTTATGGGCCACGCCAATCTCAAAAGGTTTTAGGATTCTTGCCGTCGCCTCTGAAACGTTCCTCACGTAAGGGATTTGAGCCAAAACTTTGGCTTTTCTTCGCTCGACCGCTCAAACTGAGGTTTCCTGAAGCATTTGCGGATGAAGGACTTTGGATAACCGTTGGCTGTAAAAAGGACGTAAATACTTCATCTCCTCCTTCTTCCCACTGTCGTCGCTGCAGTGTATTTGAACACGTCGGAAGAGGGTTCTGACACAACTGCGTTTGTGGCCAACAGGGTGGTCACTTCGGAAATGGAGGATGCGCCTAGTGTTGGTTGCCTTACGGTAGACCTTTGTCCTTATCTTCCCATCTGCCAGCTTTGTAACTTGGACGTCAAGGAAGGGCAACTGATTGTTGACTTCTTCTTCCATGGTAAAGTGGATGTCGGGAAAGATTGAATTAAACAATCCCTGAATGCCTGCAAGTGACTTCTTGACTATGATGAACGTGTCGTCGACGTATCTGGCCCAGAACGTCGGGGGGTACGCGCTGAAGACCAGCTGCTCAAGCCTCTGCAAAACTGCGTCGACAATTAGTCCAGACAGAGGCGAGTCCATTGGCAGCCCCTTCTTTTGCTCGTAGACCTGGCCATTGAATGTGAAGAATGTCTTAAGACACCGTCCTAGGTGTTTGATGGTATGCACCCGTTTGAGTTTTTGGTCGGTCTCGTCATATTTTTCCCGGAGAAAGCCGTCGATAGTATTGATAGCCAATGCGGGTATGATAAAGGTAAATAACAAGATCACGTCGAATGCCACCATCACCTCGTCTGCCTCTGCTTCAAGATGTTGGATGCGTGTTAAGAATTCATCGGCTGACTTCACTGTCCACTTCGAATCCTTGGTTAGGAAACAAAGTCGCTGGTACAACCACTTGGATAGCCCAAAGGTTGGGATGCCATGAAAGGAGACGATGGGGCTTAGGGGCACTCCTGCCTTGTGAACCTTCGGCAGGCCGCAGAAGCGCGCCATTGTGGCATCAGTGGCTTTTGTGGTCAGCGCTTCTCTTCGCGTGAGAGCTCCCGCCTTCCTCAGCTTGTCGATCGTCTTGTTTATGCTGTTCACGAGCTTTTTGAAGTCGCTGATAGTCGATGGCGCATAGGATTCCTTGTCTATCAAGAGGTTTCTCAGTTTTGCTCTGTACTCAGACTTATCCATGGCGACAGTCGAGCGCCCTTTGTCTGCAGGCAGGGTGACAATGTCCTCTTCTTTTAGTATTTGCAGAAGTTCTCGTTCTTCTACCTTTGAAATCGTCGTCTGACGTTTGAGCTGGAGGAGCAGATTTTCCACGTGCTGCCGCATGGCGTTTTTGCACTCCTCACCCGCATAGTACTTCTGGAGCGCCGACTCGAAGGATGCGATGAAGACTTCTGGTGGAGCATCTCTCGTGTTGAATTTTTCGTCATAGGATAACCGCTAGTTGTTGCTGAGTGAGCTGATGGGAGGACAAGTTTTGAACCAGGACCCCATCGGAGGAGGGTTGCTTGGTCGGACTGATTTTCTCGAATTTCCCAGACAGCTGGTCATCACGCGACTTGTGGTGACGCCGTGCACGGTTTAGGATTGCCATTTGAGGGTTTCCAGTTCGTGTGTCACAAAGATTGACTGGCGGTATTTCTTACTTCGGGCGTGACAATCTCGTATTAGCACCCTGATCATTCTCCTCTTGAAATCTACCACTGTCCGTTGGCATAGGTCAATGTTCGCGGGCGGTCTATAGTTGAGGCATTTCGGTAAGACGTTCTCGTCAAGACACCGGTGCATGAATTTCAGCTGAGTGTAGGTGGATGACTCTCGCCTCGCAAGAGCCTCTCATCTGCGTGCCGAGTGGAGGGCTGTGCGCCCATAGCATAAATTAATATGCGTAAAGATTCGAGGTCCCGATATCTTATCGCGTTAATCATCTCCCGAAGAAGACGAAGAAGAAGAGGGGGCGAGTTCATGGACCCGATTGTATTTGTATTGACGTTTCGAAAGCCTTCTCGCTTCCATCATCAGAGTATATTGCTTGCTGCTCCTGGTGGTCTTGCGTTAGTCAGTCTTGCCGCGTGCCTCTTATTATATCCATGGTGGACGCGTGAACTTTGACCTGCCCGTTCGCTGCCGACTTCCTTAGAACTCCTCGAGGTTGAACGTCTGCGGGCTCACGTGACCGTTGTCCCTTTTGAAGCCGTCGTAGGTTTAGGCAAGGCAGCGTGCCCGTTGGCCTCCCCCACACCAATCAGCGGACTGATCAGTTGCTGCTGCTCTCGTGAGTTGCTCTCAGTTTTACGGGCGCATTGATGAGGCAGTGTTTGACTTTGGTCATGTGACCTTCGACTGCCACCTTGCTTTTCCGTGAAGGTGGGCTCTCGATTCTGTGTGCTCATTGGCCCTGGCCGAACTGATCCGAGCCTTGTAAGAAGCGCCCGGTAGGCGGGATGTAAGTCTATAGCTCGGTTGAGTGAGCCAGTCGAGGACCAACTCTCGATCACCAGTCTGGCCATCTTCTCATTGGTTCGGCCAATCACTCTCGTTTTCTATTAGGCGAAATTGTGGTTCAGCTGTTGTACGTGACCATAAACCGAAGGCAACTTGTGTTTGCGGTTGATTGCAAGTGGATGTTCATGCAACCTTGTGCACAGGCGCTTCGTACAAGGCTCGTATATGTTCGGCCAGGACCAATAAGGCAAACGAGCACGCGGAACCGAGAGCCCACGTTTACGGAAAAGCGGGGTGGTGGTCGAAGTTCACGTGACCAAAGTCAAACACTGCCCCACAGGCCAATAGGCACGCTGCCTTGCCTAAAACTACGACGGCTCCAAAGGGGACAGCGGTTACGCGAGCCCGCAGGCGCTCAACCTCGAGGAGGTCTAAGGAAGTCAGCATCTATCGGGCAGGTCAAAGTTCACGCGTCCACCCTGGATATAATAAGAGGCACGCGGCAAGACTGACTAACTCAAGACCACCAGGAACAGCGAGCCCTATACTCTGATTATGGAAGCGAGAAGGCTTTCGAAACGTAAATATAAATACAATTTGTTACATGAACTCTCCCCTCTTCGTCTTCTTCGGGAGGTGATAAACGCGATAAGATATCGATATATATATATATTTTTTTGTAAGTTGCTAAATATCTGTAGATCATGAACGTTTCAAAATGAAAGCAACATGCAACATAAAGTGTAGAACGTACAGTCAGTGACCAATCTCATGCGATGTTAACCAAAAGTTTAAAATTTGTTTTAGCTTAGGAAGGACTAATGAAGTGGAATTGTAATATTTATGATCTCGGAGCATAATCCCAAAATAGCTAAGACACAGGAGAATGTTGGCTTCTGAAAAAAAGTATTTTCGGTCTCTTGAAAAAAACTCACCCGATAATAATAACTACTTAATTAGTGTGTATTTTTTATAGTTTTTCTATGCTTGTACAAATTCAAATGCTTTTTATGTAAAACATAAGCTAGATTTTTCTTCCTTTTAATCGTTTGGCAGCAAATCGCGTGTTCGTAAAATGTTATACTCGAAAGAAGGCTATATTTAGGTTTCAGCGAAGTTTTCCAATTCCCGAATAAGTTTGAGCCCGATCAGACGTAACGTTTGCATTAAAGGTTTTCATTCTACAAGTTATATACCCTTCGTGGAAGAAATATCATACATCCCTCTATGTCATTAGGTAGATAACATAAGGTGCCCGTAAAATGTGCTATGTATATGGACTATATGGTGTGCTTCATTAAGAGTATTAATAAACGAACAGATGCGATGCGATCTGAATCGATATTGTACATTCTTAAAACATTTCCCAATTAGGAACTTTCCTAAAGCCAAAATATAGGCTTTTCTCGAGTGCGAAATTTGAATAAGACGTGATTTCCTATCAAACGAGTCCAAGGAAGAATATTTTAGCTTATATTTCCCATAAAAAGTGTTTGAATTTGCAAAGCATCGAAAATCTATAGAAAAAATGCACACTTATTAAGTAGTCATTAGCATCTAGAAAGTTTCTAGTTCAGGAGAACGAAAATACTTTCGTTCAAAAGCCGGCATCCTCTTGTGTCTGAAATATTTTGGAATTAAGTTCCAAGGTAATAAATGTTAACATTTTATTTCACTAATCATTCCTGATCAAAAACTCATTTTAACCTTTTGGATAACACTGTGTGAACTTAATGGCAAGTCCTGCAAAAGTACTAAAAACGCCGAAATCATTTTTGCTGTTTTCGTGTCAATACTCAGCTTTAGTTTCGATTGCATCTTTAAGAACGGAAGTGTTTGGCGGCAGTTAATATAACGGAATTACCATGCAAGGTGCTTTAGTAAACCTAACAAAATTTTACTTTCACCAATTTCACCATGCTCCCAACGTAGGTAACAGCCAAATAAAATCCGATGCCAATTTTGTTTTTTCGCTGCATGATGCAATTGTGTGAGTTTCAATTTCACGCTTGGTCTCTAGCGTTTCCGTGTCCCCTTTGGTATATAATCCTTTGTGCGCACGCATTCACCGCCGTGTAAGGAGGCTTATACATGCAACGTCGTGTTAAAAGGAAAGTTAAGTCGCAGAAGAAAGAACTGCTGCCTCCGTAAATTATGCCTTAGAGTCTTTCTGAGTTAATGACATGAAGCGAATAGATGAACAAAAAAATGTTGTGGCATCTCTGCAAGATAAGTACATGCAGATGTACTGGCACACATCTGTAGATCCAGACACATAAACTCTGATATCGGATTACAAGCGTTACGAGTGGGATGCCGCCTGCCTGGACTGACAAACAACATAAAATGGACGAAAACCCGAGATTTCCTAAAAGCCATTTGCGAGGCATCTGAAAGGGCGGGCTTGCATTATAAAGGGAGAAACATATCATTCGGAAGTTGGAGCAGGAAAACTGTTGGCTCAATGTTTTTGGCATGACACAGGAAGATGTAATCGGTGAGGAATCTGAGAGGTAGAGCCGAAGAAAGGCGTTGCTCTGTCGCTGAAGGTTTGTTGATTGGCGGGTCACGTTTAAGTCACCGACTGCAGACAATGCACCGCGGAAGTCACAATTAGGGTTTTCGTTTTACCTTTGTAACCAGTATTGAAGCACTTCATTCCTCCGCCGCGCCCTGCAGCAATCATTACCCTCCCATTTGCGAATATTTACTCTGGTCCAGAAAAGCATGAGCTTCGCGCAAGTAAACTAGGGCTATGTAGTTGATTGCCTGGATGCAAATCTGAGAACCATGACTTCGCAGTTAAGAGATCTGCGTCATTCCTCCTCGCTATTGATGCGTGTTCCGCTCCTCATGTCCAGTAATTTGCATTGCCAACAACACCACATCTGACAGACGATTCCTGAAGTTTCTTGCAATAAAGTAGTTTTTTTTCGGACCAGATCAGATGCATCACCCCTTTTCCTCGTTATAAACAAACGAAGGTGCTTCAAAACTTCCATGGCATGCTAACGGTCGTGGATTTGAAGGTTGCTCATTGACGGGATAATACTGCCGTTGTTTTTGAAAGCCAGACCACTATAGAGCCTCCTGAATTTGGCCTTCATGGCCCCCACCGCATGTATCAGGTTATGGACCCTCAAGGAAGTCTAGCCCACAAGGACTTTTATTATCAGTTTATGTGTGGTGCACAGTCAGACCGTTTATCTGCCAGTTAAAGGGGTCAACGCCCACCTCCGGCCGGCTTGAACCTGCCTTGCTATCAAAATACACTGGGCGTGGTAGGGGGTAAATGGAGGCTAGGTAGGACAACTCTGCCATATCGTCCTAACTGGGACAGTATTGGTCCACACTACTTGCGACAGACGAACTAAAACAGCGCGTGTGTGTTTTTTACGTAATCCACTGCTCTCATGGGGTCGTGAGACCAAACCCTAAAGGACTTGGAACCGATGGGTCTGACATTTTTAAGAGGACGACCGTCTATTGTTAGTCTGGACACGCCTGTGTCTTGGTGGGTCTGCTTGGCTGTCAGGTCAGCCCGTCCGACGGTTCGAAATGTCTGGAATGGTGGGGTGGCTTTGTTGCCGGAGTGCTCGCAACAAAGGCGAGTGACCTGACGTCATGGCGCAAGCGCACGCGTCCGAATCTAAAGAAAGGAGGTGGACGCTGTGTTCATGTCAACATATTGATGATGATAGTTCGACCGTCGATTTCGACGATGTCCAACGTATGCTCCAGAGAAGAGTGGTGCAGGGACGGTGACTTGCGCGTGAATTAGTTTTAAGTGATAGTAGCCTTGCGCTGCAGCTACTGCACATTCTCCTCCTCCCCCACCTGAACCCGGTGTCATGACAGAGTCAAGAAGAGCGGAGGTGAGAGAGGACGCAGGTGGCTGGCGCGGCCGGAGCCGCCCCTGGGCGTACCACCACATCTGGCTCGGATCCCACGGAGTGGGAGTGCCATAAAGGTCACATTAAGAAGGAGCCATTACAGCCTGACTCTCAGTCCGCCAGCCAGCCACTCCACACAAAAACACACATTGGGCTGACCACGCGGTCCGTAGTTATACCGTCAGTTGGCAACCTTTCCAAGCCACGGCTTTTTAGCGCACTGTGATAGTTTCAAGCGCGTCAGATTGTTTATAGTGAGGAACATGCGCTGAGCTGTCGACCCTCAATCTCTCCCACACCCCACAGTCAAACCGCTGGCCGAGTCGGTCAGTTGTCTGATGCGGAAGCAGCGCAGCTGCTGGTGACCTTGTCTACGTGTACTACGTACATGACCTGGCCCCCAAAACACAAGTACCAGGATTTCACACAACAGGGGGTTGAACGGCTTACATCTCACATGTGTGAGATAGCCAGAGGTCACGTTAAGGAGCCATCGCAGCCTGACCACCAGTCAACCACTCCACAACACACATTGGACTGACTGCGAGGTCTGAGTGTAATTGTTAGTTCGCGCGCCAC
>WEDG01002230.1:0-48153 GCA_017591395.1 Schistocephalus solidus
GGAAGTAGGCGGAGCGGCTGGTGACCTCGTCTACGTTTACTACGTACACGACCTGGACCTCCAAACACAAGCACCAGGATTTCACACAGCAGGGGGTTGAACGGCTTACATCTCACATGTGTGAGATAGCCAGAGGTCACGTTAAGAAGGAGCCATCGCAGCCTGACTCTCAGACCACCAGTCAGCCACTCCGCACAACACACATTGGACTAACTGCGAGGTCTAGTGTAATTGTCAGTTGGTATATAGAACACTACAAGCATCACGTTAAATCCCAACTTGTCGGAAAAGACAGAAGGCACGAGAATGGGAGAGTTATTGTGCACAGAACCCGGAAACTGTGACCCCTGGTGGATGCCATGGCTAGTGCTGACTGAGCCCAATCATGCCTAAGGGAGAGTTTGTGTGTGAGTGAGTGCCCTGTCCTGCTTACACCCTCGCGGGGGGAGGGAGCTAGAAAAGGTGACCTTAACAAATGCTGGGTCTCACGACAGCTGGTGAAGATCGTGGCTAGCAGACTGCAATTACATGCGGTCAAAAACTAAACAATATCAACAACAACTCATCTCCAAATCCCCCAAACCGCACACTCCGGGGTGCCCTCCAGACTGCTCGAGTGAGCTTGCTTACTCTAGCAGCCTGGAATGTTCGATCCCTTTTAAAAAATCCCAGGAGTAACTAACCGGAACGGAGGACGGCGCTAGTCGCTCGGGACTTGACGCGCCAGAAGGTGGACATTGCTGCTTTCAGCGAGACCAGAATCGCTGAACAGGGATAGCTGGAGGAGGTGGGTGCCGGCTCCACCTTCTTCTGGAGCGGCCGACCAAAGGCAGAGCGACGCGACGCTAGTGTCGCTTTGCTCTCCGGAACGACATCGTGGGACGTCTGCTCTGTCTGCCACAGGGTATCAATGGTTGCCTGATGAGCCTCCACCTGCCTCTTCGGGGAGACCAGTTCGCCACCATCATCAGCGCCTACGCTCCCCCAATGAAGAGCTATGATGTGGCGAAGGACAAATTCTATGAGGACCTGCACGCCCTGCTGGCAACTGGGCCGAAGGTGGACAAGTTAATTGTCCTTGGTGACTTCAACGCCCGCGTCGGGATGGACCACGCTGCCTGGCGAGGAGTGCTGAGTCCCCATGGTCCCGGTAGCCGCAACAATAACGGCCTCCTTCTTCTGCAAATGTGTGCGGAACACCGTTTCCTGCTGACCAACACCTTCTTACGCCTTTTGACGCGGGAGAATGCCACGTGGATGCACCCTAGGTCGCAGCGCTGGCAGCTGCTGGACTATGTTCTCGTCCGGTGGACAGATCGACAGGACGTGCTGGCAACCAAGGTGATCCGCGATGCCGATGGTTGGACGGATCACTGCCTCATCATCTCCAGATGAGGCTCCGACTGCAACCCCGACGAAGGCCCCAATGTAAGCGACCGCCAGGTAAGTTCAATACTCTTTTGTTAAATTGGCCTGTTCACTGTTTTGATTTCAGCAACCGACTAACCGAGAAACTGGAAAAACTGCATGCTCCAGATAATAACGCCATCGTGGAAACACGATGGTGCCAACTGCGAAATGTCATCCAGTCCACCGCTCTCGAAGTCCTCGGACGTGCACGCCGTCAACACCAGGAATGGTTTGACGACAATGACGCCGACATCAGCAACTTACTCGCGGAGAAGAATGGGCTACAAAAGCCTACATGGACCTTCGGACTGACGCCACCAAAGCAGCCTTCTTCAGATTCCGCCTCCGTGTACGGCAACGGCTGCGGGAGATGCAGGATGCCTGAATGATCCTAAAAGGCTGAAGAAATCCAGGGATATGCGGACAGCAATGAAATTAAAACCTTTTCCAAATCCATCAAGGTCACACACGGCCCCTGTATCAAGGGGACCGCACCGCTGCTCAGCTCTCATGGCACAAGACTGCTGACAGAGAAATCCGAAATTCTGAAGCGCTGGGCCGAGCACTTCAGAAGTGTCCTTAATTGCTCATCAGCCATCTCCGATGCTGCCATTGACCGGCTCCCTCAAGTGGACACGAACAATGACCTGGATCTGCCGCCTTCCCTACCGGAAACCATCCGGGCCGTGCAGCAGATTTCCAGCGGTAAAGCACCGGGATCCGACGCAATCCCACCGGAATTCTACAAACACGGTGGGCCCTGGCTGATTGCAGAAATCACGACACGCTTCCAGGAGATGTGGCGCCAAGGACAAGTTCCTCAGGATTTCAAGGACGTGACCATCGCCCATTTCTACAAATCGAATGAGGCATCTCATTGCTCAACATCGCCGGGAAGTTCTTCGTCCGTATCCTTTTCAATCGTATGAACGGTCACCTAGAGCAGGGCCTGCTCGCGGAAAGTCAATGTGGCTTCCGCTGACACCATAGAACAACCGACATGATCTTTGCCGCCCGCCAGCTACAAGAGAAGTGTCAGGAGATGAGAACAGACTTACACACTACCTTCGTGGATCTGACAAAAACCTTTGACACGGTAAATCGCGACGCACTGTGGAAAGTCATGCAGAAATTCGGCTGTCCTGAGTGGTTCATGCACATGGTGCGTCAGCTTCATGACGGGATGACGTCGCGCGTCACTGACAACGGGATGGTATCCGAAGCATACGCAGTGACCAACGGAGTAAAGCAGGGCTGCGTATTGGCTCCCACCCTGTTCAGTCTCATTTTCTCTCCTATGCTGCTGGACACCTACCGTAATGAACGGCCTGGGATCCGCATTGCCTATAGAACTAAAAGACACCTTCTCAACATTTGACGTATACAGGCTTCAACGCGTGTGTCAACGATTTAAGTCCATAACTTGCTATTCGCGGACGACTGCGCCCTTAACACCGTGACGGAGGAGGACATGCAAAGGAGTATGGAACTTTTCGCCACAGTCCGCACCGATTTTGGATTAACAATCAGTATAGCCAAAATGATTGTCATGCACCAGCCACCACCCAGCGCGGAATAAAATTCTCCCCGAATCCATGTCAATGGTCCTCACTTCAAAAACGTGGAAACCTTCGCTTATCTAGGAAGCACGCTGTCACGCAACACGAGAATCGATGAAGAGGTTGCCCAACGGATCTCCAAAGCTAGTCAGGCCTTCGGCCGGCTGCAGGCCTCCGTGTGGAATCGCCCCGGTATTCACATGAACACAAAACTGGAGATGTACAAGGCCGTCGTCTTGACGACACTCCTTTACGGAGCGGAGACCTGGACCGTCTACTCGAAGCAAGCCAGGAAGTTGAATCACTTCCAGTTCAGCTGCCTCCGCAGAATACTGAAGCCGAGATGGCAAGACAGGATCCCGGACACAGAAGTCCTGGAGTGGACCGTATTCCTCAGCATCCACGCCATGCTGAGGCAAGTACAACTGCGATGGAGCAGCCACCTGGTAAGAATGGACGACGAGCGACTACCCAAAAGACTTTTTTTCGGAGATGTCGCTACGGGTTCTCACCAGAAGGTTGGTCAAACACGACGTTACAAAGAAAACTTTAAAGAAATCGCTAAAGCAACTACAAATCAACCCGGCGACCTGGGCGGACCTCGCCCAGGATAGACCGGCATGGAGAAGATCAGTGAAGACTGGTTCAGCAATATATGAGGCCAACCGGATCGCCGCCGCCAAGGCCAAAAGAGCGGCACGAAAGTCACCAGCGCCCCGGACCAACACCGCCAATGCCCGGGCCCTTCCAACATGCCCACGCTGTCAACGCATCTTCCGCACGCGAATCGGGCTTGTTTGGCATCTTCGGACGCAATGCACCAACAGTCCGACAGTTCCATCTTTCTACGTCCATTTCTGCCAACCCTCCTTTGGGCTCCCCCACCCTCACTACTGGCATCAATTCCATTAATCACAACATCATAGAGACCACATCCTAATACTCAACGCCTGTTACCCCCACCACCGCCTTCACCTTCACTACCACCACCATCAGCGATGGGGACTCTCTCATAAACTGTTCTCAATGCAACCGCACATTTACCTCATGCATCGCCTGGTCATTCACATGCGAATCCATCGTACAGAGACTGGTGAACCAGTGCGTGGAGCACCAACACACAGCAGAGATCGCCGCCTCCACTACCCTCACTGCCCTCGCGCACTCACTCATCGCATGGGCCTATTCGGTCGTATGCGCATCCGTGACAGCGATATTCACCGCAATGCCGACAACACTGATACCCCAAGCACACCCTCCGCTCCTGCCATTCTTACCGCCACTACCACCCCCACTACCACGATTGACATCCCCCAGCCTCTACCGATTTCTCCTGCCCAAACTGCGCTCGTAACTACAACTCACGCATCGGCCTGGTCGGTAACCTGCTAATCCATCGCACGAAGGCTGTTGAATCAGTGCCTTGGTCTCCGAAATACTGGCTACGCACTCGCCTCCACTGCCCTCACTTCTCCCGCACATTTACACACCGCATGGGCCTATTAGGACACATGTGCCTCAGCGACAACCTGCGGTAAACTACCGGAGGCTAAACCACATCAGCGCACACAATCTACACTAATACATAGACAACACTCTCACAATCATCATCATGTACCTGATAAATTGACGTTTCCTAGAAACCGTGGCTTGGAAGGCTGCCAATCTGACGCTTACACCAGACCACGCCGTCGGCCCAGTGTATGTGCTGTGTGTGTCGAGTGGCTGAGCAGTTGACTGGGAGTCAGACGGCGATGGCTCCTTCATATCCCCTGAGTAATTAAATCCTGGTGTGTGCGTTATGGGGGCCAGTACGCGCTGTGGCGCGCGAAGACGGGTACACCGACCAGTCAGCCAATGCGCCCACTCCCACATCAGACAACTGACTGGCTCGGATGGTGTTCTGATTGTGGGGGTGGGGGAGAGAGTGAGGTCAACAGCTCAGCGCATTTTCCTCACTATAAACAATCTGACGGGCTTGAAACTATCACGATGCGCTTAAAGCCGTGGCTTGGAAGGTTGCCAACTGACGGGATAACTCGGACCGCGTGGTCAGCCCAATGTGTGTTTTGTTTGGAGTGGCTGACTGGCGGACTGAGAGTCAGGCTGCAATGGCTCCTTCTTAATGTGGCCTTTGTGGCTCTCCCACTCCGTGGGATCTGAGCCAGGTGTGGTGGTACGCCCAGGGGCGACTCCGGCCGTGCCAGCCACCTACGCCCTCTCCCATCTCCGATCTTCTTGACTCTTTCATGACAACAGGTTCAGGTGGGGGAGGAGGAGAGAGAGTGCAGTAGCTGCAGCGCAAGGCTACTATCACTTAAAACAAAATTACGCGCAAGTCACCGTCCCTGCACCAACTTGTTGGGGAACACACGGCGGACCTCGTCGGAGTCAATGATCGAACCATCGTATGTCTCCATGACTGAAATTGAGCCATTCATAGTTTGCACAACACATTTGAAAAAAGGTTCTCTGCTACTCCAGCCAATAGCGTTTTATCACGTTACCTACAACATCGCGAAAACCCGATACAGTATGCATTTTCCATGAACAATAGCAGAGATTTCATAGATTTTGTTTTGAATTGAAGTTAAACTTTATTTATTGGTTGATGAACGTTCATCGATCGCTTATGGAACTAATTCATCCCGTTCTGTCGAACGGCCCCACAGCGGCTAGTAATAGTAGAGGCGGATAAACCAAGCCGACAAAGACCAGGGAGACTGGAATGAGCCCCAAGGCAGTGCGTGACGAGTGAGTCCCGGTAACGAATGTCCATATTTTGATCTGAACTGGCAAGACAACGAGCCCGTGACTCAATGGTTAGAGCGTTGGACTTCTGCTCAACGGGTCGTTGGTTCAAGCCTTGGGCGGAGTATCATCTGTGGTTGGGTATGACTGGCTGATGACGGCTAATGAGCCAGAAATGACCATTCCGGTCTCCCTTGTCTTTTTCCGTTTTTTTTTATCTGCTCACATTTATTTATTACAGCAAAATCGTAACTTACCAACAATATTTTCGAATAACCATGTAATCATTAGCGTTCCAAATTGGGTAAACTTTGCGAAGATACACTATTTAACATAAAACATTTCCATAGAAAAGCACGATTCTTTTGGAAAGGACTTCTTAAAATTATCCTTGTAAATGTTTCACTTTTCCCAAAAGGGTAGCATTTTCATAAACGAAAAAATATGCTTACCACTTTTCCATGTAAAAACATGAATGCTTAAAAATTACTTAAAAAACTTAAATATAAGTACTGTTGCAAGCTTTTTCGAGGAGTTCACATATTTCCATAGTCGGTGGAAAAATTGCGGATACAAATTAAGTAGGGTCAAATGAAAATTTCGCGAAACTATGAATGCACCAGCCATGACCTTATATTACTGCTTAGTCATGACTACCTCCTCCTCCTACTCCTCCTCCTCCTCCTCATCATCATCATCATAATCACAATCATAATCATCATCATCATCATCATCACCATCATCATCATCATCATCATCATCATCATCATCATCATCATCATCATCATCATCATCATCATCATCATCATCATCATCATCATCATCATCATCATCATCATCATCATCATCATCATCATCATCATCATCATCCTCATCATCATCATCATCATCATCATCATCATCATCATCATCATCATCATCATCATCATCATCATCATCATCATCATCAGCCTCATCCTCATCACCATCATCATCCTCATCCTCCTCCTCCTCCTCCTCCTCCTCTCCTCCTCCTCCTCCTCCTCCTCATCATCATCATCATCATCATCATCATCATCATCATCATCATCAGCCTCATCATCATCATCATCATCATCACTCATCATCATCATCATCATCATCTCCCATCATCATCACTCATCATCATCATCATCATCATCATCATCATCATCATCATCATCATCATCATCATCATCATCATCATTATCATCATCATCATCATCAGCATAATCATCATTCGGTTTATTACCGGACCATAAAGTATGTAATTTGCAGAAAAAAAGAAAGTTAGCTAATGTTCCATATATAAAAGGAATAGTCTATTCATCACAATATGCACCCCATATTTTTAATACACTTTTGCCATTTCAGCATTTAGTTTGTTCAGTCCAGTGGTGTAAAAGCCTGGTAAATTAGTATCAATGAAATGTTGGAAGGCCTGTTTTACGGCCTTGTCGAAAGTATAATGTTATCGGACTTCCAGAAGATATGGTTGTCAGTGGGGGCAAGATTTAATAATTATGCTGGATGATGGAAAACTTCCGATTCCAAGTCCTTTAGCTTTGCCACTGTCATTTGTGCGGTGTGCGGTCTAGCGTTGTCGTGAAATGGAAGAGGTGTCGATCGATCGACCAATCTAGGCTTTTTTCTGCAAGTATCTCGACCATTTTGTCCAGCTGATTCTAGTTTACCTCTACCATGATCGGTCAGTGGGTTTCTTGAAAGACAATGGTTCACACCTGCGTCAGACCACCAAAGACTCACCATCGGCTTATTTTGATTGGAATTTGGGGGTGGGTTTAGGTGGCTTGTCCTTGTCAAACCAATAGGCTGAACGGTTACGGCTATCGTACTGTACCCATGCCTCATCATGCTACATTTCTGTTCCCAAATAAATCATTTTTAGGACTAACTGCGAAGTACAGAGGGTCGCACTTGAGGAGTGAGCTATCGTGACGCATTAGAGACGGGACACCCTGGGTCGAACCCATTTATATTTTAGCGCCTAAGCACTACAATCATCAGACGACATCTCAAGTTATGGGAGAAGACCGAGAAGACAGACCTTGAGACAGTTGACCTTGAAGAAGGATGCCGGACCTAGCAAAGTTGGGTGTCGGTCACAACATAACTGCATCATAAAATGCGTTGAAGTCCGATAACAGTTAAATGAGTCAACGTTCCTCCGGTTGGCTTATGGTCGGGATTCCTGGTAAAATGTCAACTTGTAAACTAGGAAGTCAGCATCCAACTATGACGCTGTGGGGCTAAATTATATTAACGACGTCGTTTAGGGCTCTTGAGGTAAGTCATACAGCACATTTGCCAGGTCACTAGCCTTTTAAGTTAGGGAGCAACGTAGACATGCTAAGAGAGAGCAAAACCATGGAGGCGATTTGAAGGGAAAGATTTAGAAGCCTGTTTCTTAGTAGGGTTTGTGTAGACAAGACTGGAAATTTATACAAAAACCCAGGAATCGGGTATCTGGGTGGTGGAAACCAGGTTTCGAGACTTCAGGTATGTAAAAAAGCTTCACCACCGCCAGACTCAGAGCAGACAAGCATAATGTGGTACTCGTAGGAGCATCGACCCCATGGCAACTGTTGCTAGCTTCTTCTTCGTTCCTTTCAATCGTCTGGTTACCAGTATATCAAACGCTAATTTCTCCGAGGCCAACGGGACTTTTTGTCAGGTCGTGACTCCACCGAATCTGTCTCTGTTATTCCTCATATACAAAAGCAAGGTTTCTAGTTTCGCGCCTACTTTTAAGGCCTAACCAGTGCTTTTAGTTCTGACAATTCATTATCGGACTGCTTAAGGAATACACCGTTGACTCCATCCCCCAAAGGATGCAGACAGTAAACTTAAAACGTCCTAAAAGATGCTGAATGCTTATATACCCCTTGTGCTCACCGCTTGTTAACTAAGTTTTCACCCAGACACTGAACCAGGCAGAAGAATCTGTATGCCACAAAGTCTGCTAGGCTTACAAAACTGGCTTCACATTCTGTTAACTGCGTTTTCTGGATGGTAGTTCAAACAGAATTTAACAACTTGCAGTCGAGTTACTTTCCACAGATGACTGTGCCCTCATTGCCCAGAGTAAGGATACTTTCAAGTTGATAATCGGCAATATCGAAGGAGCTTCTCATCTTGCTGATAGTCATATCCTACTTGGTCAGACAGCACTGGATCACTGGATCACTGGATCCTCTGCTACAACCCCTTCCATTCCTTTTGAGCAAGCAGCGAAATCGTCGGCGACGAGTACTTTTACAAGGGAATTGACGTCTCGATCTGCACAGATGGTCGGAGCCTTCTTCCTCTGCGATTGAGTTTGAGAAACCCGCAAAGCGTTCGATAATGTACTAGACGGAAGATGTGTGAAGTTGCTGTACTTAGGCATCTCCTAAACGAACCGGCCTAGCTAACTTTGCCTCTACCCTCGGATGATAAAATCAAAGACCAGCTAAATCTCAAAGATCAATCTGCGGTAGGGCACTGCATCCATACCTAAACTGTCTTTGTAACCACCCAGATCAGACTGAAAGCATTCTCGGATCGCGCATACATGAGCATGAGGGGGCTGTGCGACGAGGTGACAAATTATCGCAGGTACTTGCCCACACCTATGAAACAGGCCATGAGTTCAATTTCGCAGGCGTCAAGATAATAGCCCACGTAGGAAACAAGACGATTCGAGAATTGATTGAAGCCTGGATGTGAACTCAATCAATCGATGAATCGATCTTACGACGGCATACAGAGCCCTGTGTAGTTACCCCCAGGCTTATGTCATTGATCTTTGATTGGCATATACCCCCTATAAGTGTAGCCTTTTCTGTTGACGCTAATATCTCTGACGATTGACTTATGTACGAGTTCAAAAGCTCAGAACAATTATAAAAATTGTTCTGGAACTCGGCCAGTCTTCTTCTCGACTCAAATGTAGCTGTTCTCTGGGCAAATTTTTACCTTTTTCCTAGACCTATTCATCCAAATTCGTATTTGCTTGTGGCAGATGTCCACAAATCCGGCAGCTATGCTGGCCAACGTCTGCCTGTTCGCCGGTGAAGGGTGGGCAACCCATTAGTCACCAGGGTCGCCGTGGCAGTAATTGGATTGGTGAGTCATTCACGCATTCGTCAAAGCATGCTGCCAGGAGCACCACTGGCGGAAGCGATGACGTAGGCTTCCGCGTGCTTCGCCTGCGCGCGAGAACTAAACGGCCCTGGAGTCCCGTTGCCTCCGCTGCCGTTGGATGGCGTAGGAGGGAGACGTAGGCCTTCTCGGCCGGGCCAAACGTACCTGAGGCCAGATCCGATTCCTAAGATTGAAAGCTCATTCAAAACTATGGGGGGGGTCAACATGAAAGATTAGTGCCTATTAAATTGGTGGACTTGCCCGAACCTACTTCGAGAGAATGGATACCCAGATCGGTTTATTACAAAGCATCTTGCCGCAAGACCAGTGAAACCTGCCAAGGATACTGTGGAAAAGAAAACTCTTTTCCTCAAAGTGCCCTTTCAATGGGATTCGGCTAGTGAACTCCTGAAAAGACGCCTTAACCAAGCCGTTACACAAACGTTCCCAGCAGCGAAACTTCAGATAGTGTTCTCAACCAACCCTCTTTTACGAGGCGAAGGCAAGGATAGGTTGCCGGCTCAGACCACCTCCATGTGCATTTACTCATTTACTTGCTCCTGGGGAGCAGGTTATATTGGTCACACGAGTCGGCGCTTATCCAAAAGAATAAAAGAACACATCCCAGCATGGCTGAGCAAAGGGGAAGTCAAGAGCATAAAAAGCGCCATCCTTGCACATCTTGTTGACACCGGGCATAGTGTGGACCCCAGCGAAGCTTTCCGTGTAATTTATAAGGTCCCACCAAACTACCCCAAGCCACCGGGTCAACGTCTACTAGCAGCAGCAGAAGCGACTGCCATTAGGTTGAAGAAGCCGGTCTTTGCGCACAAAAGAACCTCGTACAAGCTCCGCGCTTAGCTTGGCCAACGGCCGCTTAACTGCATGAATCCCCCGCGCCAGCTCTGTCCTCCCCCTTCTCCTAGAACGGCTCTACCAAACACTTACTGCCGCCTATCACATTGTCTCTTATCACCCTTCCCCTATGCACATTTTAAAAGTGTTTAATCTCAGTCCACCAATCCCCACCCTCTATGTAACCGTATACCTAGCCTTAAGTCTAAGCGTATCTTCAAATATAACCCTGAAACCAGGTCTAAGCCCAAACAAATCTAAACCTGACTCTAGATAGTTAAGCTGCTGTAAACTTCACCTCTCTGTTTATACTAGTTTAGCTTGTGTAGTAGTTAAGCTTTTTATTTTAAAATTTGTGTATTTTAGTATGTTATTCCGGTTGGTCACGGGAATCTGGATCCCCCGGATTACAGGTGGTGTTATGTTAAGTCCAATGGATCGAGGTTTAGTGGTGTGGTTAAAAGGATCAGGATCACTGGTAGGGTCATGAGATTTAATGTTATAACACGGAATGGACACTCCCCTGGAAGTTAGCGCAAGACAACCTGCGTTATGGGGGAAGTCCGTATTTTCGTTAACAAACAGACTATTTGTTATGCAATCGTAGCCTACGTAGGAGAGATCCCTACATGCATACCCTTTATGAATATTTATGAAGATCAGCCGGAGAAAAAACTGTCAGTGTCATTATCATGAAAAGTGCGCAGATGATCCTCATAGATCGCAAATACAGGAACCACATAGATACAGTAATACCCCGAAAGCTCACATTTTTGACGCTGCGGCTTCAGAAATTCGCATATCGTTTTCCCTTGGAACCTAAAACTTAAGTTTGCGGGTCCAGCAGATGTAATCCATAGATCTTTTTTGTGACAAGAAAGTTATAGAAATCATTTTGAGTTTTAATTTGTTAAGAGTAATAATAAATAAAGATGATTCCATAAAAATAGTGTTTTACGTACAGCATGCATTATTATAAAGAACAATCACACTATGGAATACGAACAGCTTTCATGTGAAATTGGCTTTTTTAACTTTTCTAACAGCAGCTGAGCAAGTTCAACGAGAGTTCGGCGTCTCAGACAGGACCCGAGTGGGCACAAGGTGGTAGGCAGCAGACGTACATATACATACAACCTGCACAGTGTTCTACCGTATGAACTTTATAGTACATTATTATATATGTTTGCTTTTACCTGCACAGTTTTAAAGGGTAATGTAAATTATGAGCCTGAAGTGTTTTGTGGACATATTTAATGTTTAGCATATAAAAAGAGGTATAGATGACTTTTTTAGTTGTCCGTCCGAATTTCACGGATTTTCAAAATTCACACAGGGCCTAGGAACGTCACTCCCATGAATTTTCGGGTACTACTGTAATAACGTCACAAAGTTCGAAATTTCAGCGCACTTCAGACAGGCGCAGAAGGTTTATTTAAGCGGTTTGTCGTAGCGAAAAAAACTATTTGAACGAAAGACAAAATTCAACTTGGACGTCGCAATAATTCAGTAAATCTCATGCATTTTTCAAAAATTTCCTTGTTACGGAAAATCAGCCCAAAGGCCTACAACAGTAAAGAAACGAATGTTCTTAATAAGAAGGAAAAGTGTGATTTATAGATGAACATTACTTGGTTTATATTTACCAAATTTTTGAGAAAAATGAAAAATTCTGAAAACTTGAATAATTGCCCTGACTGAGTAAGCTTAGTTTTTAACTGAACAGAAAGCCTATCCAAACAAAAGTCGGAGCAAATAGATAAACACAAGCAGAATTAGGGTAGAAGCTTATTCTTTAGTGGAGTTTGAGCTATAAGCACAAATTGAAGTTGTACGATGACGACTAAAAAGCAGCCTCCAATTGAAGTATAGTTTCCAACACGGTTTCATGAGAATTGACTGAGACGGAAATGATAAACTTTCCTTGGTAGCCGCTCACGCGTCCTCGTCAAGGCACGACATCGACTTTGGCAGCTTGAGAATACTGGGTCAGTCAGAGGACCGAATTTCACGCCTGCAGCAGGAAGCGTGGCAATCGACAGCGGAATCGATCAATAGACATATCGATCTGCCAGCTGCAAACGGGCCCTGCGCGAACAAATAAATGGAACTGATGAAGGTCATACTCGGCAGAGGTGATTTAAATAGGCAGTGAGCTGTAGTCTTTTATTCCTTGAGGATGGGCTCGCGTGAGAGTTCGAAACGTCGGATAAATAAGCACCTGGTCACAGAGAACGCCTTCCCGACCTCTTCTTCTTCTTCTTCTTCTTCTTCTTCTTCTTCTTCTTCTTCTTCTTCTTCTTCTTTTTCTTCTTCTATACAATTACCTGAGCCTCGCATATTCTCGCACATTCAGAATTTAGTGTATATTTATTCCGTTTTTCAATTGCTGAAGATGAAGTCGACTGAGAAAAACAGAGTTTCGCTTGATTGCACCGATAGGAACGTCACAGGAATAAAATGTGTCATAAGTTCGCATGATGACAGACCAGTCAGCGTGGCCAAACGGCTGTTTGCACACCACTGCACCTAAAAGGATTCCGATTTTATAAGATCAAATGAAAAGAAAGGTGACGCAATCCCTTTTTTTTCGAGGATAAACATAGCTTTTCTTTGCAGCTGAAGGTGTCAGCGTGAGTCTACCAGTTCGAGCCACTTGCGCCGTTTGAAAACGATAACTCCGCACGCCCTCCAAATGATTAATGACACACTAACTGAGTTATATAGTTCGTTCGCAGCAGTTGAAATTCTACGACCGAGCCCGGTTCCTTATGAAAAGAGAGAGGGGTTTAGGGGTAATAGTTAGGGGTAGCACCACACAGATAGCATGTGGTCGGACCATTTGTCTCGTACAGGTGGTGAATGCTCCTGCGGCCGCCTCTAACTGGTACCCAACTCTCACCTGTGGCTCCTCGAAAGTGGGTTCTTCCCAGCGGCCACACCCTGGGCAACCGTCACGACCGGCGGACTAAACCATGTGAGGGTCTCCGGTGTTGTGTGAGCCTCCACACCCGGTATGTCTGACTCCCGAAATTCCCCCCTCCCCCCTATCAAAAAGTCCTACGATGGGCGCGACAGCAACCCCGTAGGCGGCCCAGGCCAATTCGGGTCGTTCTATTACTAAAACAAAACCGTAACCCATAGTGGAGTTCAACAGCCGTCTGGGATGTCCGAGCAGCCCTATTTAGGGACAGCACTGCTTGCCTACTCGCGGAGGAAGGGGCTAGAAAAGGTGCCCTAAACAAATGCTGGTTATCATGTCTTTTGCAGCCCGGCCGCTGCTCGCAGGTCGTAAAACTCAAACAAACAACAATACCCCCGTCTCCATCCCCCTTGCCATACCCTTAAAGCTGCTCGGGTAAGTCCACTCACACTAGCAGCCTGGAATGTTCGTTCCCATTTAGACAATCTTAGGAGCAACCGACCGGAACGGAGGACGACGCTAGTCGCTCGGGACTTGGCGCGCCAGAAGGTGGAAATTGCTGCTTTCAGCGAGACCCGATTCTCTAAGCAGGGTCAGCTGGATGAGGTGGGTGCTGGCTATACCTTCTTCTGGAGTGTCCGGCCAAAGGCAGAGCGACGCGACGCTGGTGTCGCCTTTGCCATCCGGAACGACATCGTGGGACGTCTGCTCTGTCTGCCGCAGGGTATCAATGATCGCCTGATGAACCTCCGCCTGCCTCTTCGGGGAGACCAGTTTGCCACCATAAACAGCGCCTACGCTCCCCCAATGATGAGCTCTGATGCGGCGAAGGACAAATTCTATGAGGCTCTGCACGCCCTGCTGGCGACTGTGCCGAAGGTGGACAAATTACTTGAACTTGGTTGGTTCAATGCCCGCATCGGAACGGACCACGCTGCCTGGCAGGGAAGTGCTGAGTCTCCATGGTCTCGGTAGCCGCAACGATAACGGCCTCCTTCTTCTGCTAACGTGGGCGGAACACCGTTTCCTGCTGACCAACACCTTCCGACGCGGGAGAAGGCCACGTGGATGCACCCTAGGTCGCAGCGCTGGCAGCTGCTGGATTATGTTCTCGTCCGGTGGAGAGATCGACAGGACGTACTGGTAACCAAGGTGATACACGATGCCGATGGTTGGACGGATCACCGCCTCATCATCTCCCAGATGAGGCTTCGACTGCAACCCCGACGAAGGCCCCAAGGTAAGCGACCGCCAGGTTAGTTAAATACTCTTTTATTAAATTTGCCTGTTCACTGTTTTGATTTTAGCAACCAAATAACCGAGAAACTGGAGAAACTGCATGCTCCAGATAATAACGCCACCGTGGAAACACGATGGTGTCAACTGCGAAATGTCATTCAGTCCACCACCCTCGAAGTCCTCGGACGCACACACCGTCAACACTAGGAATGGTTTGACGACAATGACGCCGACATCAGCAACTTACTCGCGGAGAAGAATGGAATACACAAAGCCTACATGGACCTTCGGACTGACGCCACCAAAGCAGCCTCCTTCAGATTCCGCCGCCGTGTATGGCAACGGCTGCGGGAGATGCAGGATGCCTGGATGATCCAAAAGGCTGAAGAAATCCAGGGGTGTGTGGACCGCAATGAAAGGAACAAACTTTTCAAAGCCGTCAAGGCCATCTATGGCTCTTGTATCAAGGGGCCCGAAACGCTACTCAGCTCTGATGGCACAACACTGCTGACAGAGAAATCGCAAATTCTGAAGCGCTGGGCCGAGCACTTCAGAAGTTTCCTTAATTGATCGACAGCCATTTCCGATACTGCCATTGACCGGCTCCCTCAAGTGGACACGAACAATGACCTGGATCTGCCGCCTTCCCTACCGGAAACCATCCGGGCCGTGCAGCAGATTTCCAGTGGTATAGCACCGGGATCTGACGCAATCCCACCGGAAGTCTACAAACACGGTGGGCCCCGGCTGATGGCAGAACTCACGACACTCTTCCAGGAGATGTGGCGCCAAGGACAAGTTCCTCAGGATTTCAAAGACTCGACCATCGTCCATCTCTACAAATGAAAGGAGAACTGGCAACTCTGTGATAATCACAGAGGCATCTCGTTGCTCAACATCACCGGGATGATATTCGCCCGTATCCCTCTCAATCGTCTGAACGGTCACCTTAAGCAGGGCCTGCTCCCGGAAAGCCAAGGTGGCTTCCGCCGACACCATAGAACAACCGACATGATCTTTGCCGCCCGCCAACTACAAGAGAAGTGCCAGGAGATGCGAACTCACCTATACACTACCTTCGTGGATCTGACTAAAGACTTTGACACGGTAAATCACGACGGACTGTGGAAAGTCATGCAGCGGCTGTCCTGAGCGGTTCACGCACATGGTGCGTCAGCTTCATGACGGGATGACGGCGCACGTCACTGACAACGGCACGGTATCCGAAGCATTCACAGTGACCAATGGAGTAAAGCAGGGCTGCGTATTGGCTCCCAACCCTGTTCAGTCTCATGTTTTCTGCTATGCTGATGGACGCCTACCATGATAAACAGCCTGGGCATCTTCTCAACAGTCGGCGTATGCAGGCTTTAACGCGCGTGTCTACGGCTACAGTCCATGACTTGCTATTCACGGACGACTTCGCCCTAAACACCTTGACGGATGAGGACATGCAACGGAGCATCGACCTCTTCACTGCAGGCTGCACCGATTTTGGATTAACAATCAGTACAGCCAAAACGGTTGTCATGCACCAGCCGCCACCCAGCGCGGAATATAATGCTCCCCGAATCAATATCAACGGTGCTCAACTCAAAAACGTGGAAACCTTCGCTTATCTAGGAAGCATGCTGCCACGCAACATGAGAATCGATGACGAAATTGCCCAACGGATCTCCTAAGCTAGTCAGGCTTTCGGCCGGCTGCAGGCCTCCATGTGGAATCCCCACGGTATTCACCTGAACACCAAACTGACGATGTACAAGGCCGTCGTCTTGACGATACTCCTTTACTGAGCGGAGACCTGGACTGTCTACTCAAAGCAAGCCAGGAAGCTGAATCACTTCCATCTCAGCTGCCTCCGCAGAATACTGAAAGTGAGATGGCAAGACAGGATCTGGGACACGGAAGTCCTGGAGCGGACTGGAATCCTCAGCATCCACGCCATGCTTAGGCAAGTGCAACTGCGATGGAGCGGCCACCTGGTAAGAATGGACGATAAGCGACTACTCAAAAGACTTTGCTACGGAGATGTCGCTACGGGTGCTCACCGACAGGAGGTCCAAAACGACGCTACAAGGACACTTTGAAGAAATCGCTGAAGCAAATGCAAATCAACCGGGCGACCCGGGAGGACCTAGTCCATGATAGACAGACTTTGAGAAGATCCGTGTAGACTGGTTTAGCAATTTATGAGGCCAACCGGATCACCGCCACCAAGGCCAAAAGAGCGGCACGAAACTAACCAGCGCCCCTGACCAACATCGCCAATGCCCAGGCCCTTCCAACATGCCCACGCTGTCAAAGCATCTTCCACACGTAAATCGGCCTGGATGGGCATCTTCGGACGCAATGCACCAACAATCCGACAATTCCAACTTCTACGTCCAATTCTGCCAACCCTCCTTCGGACTCCCCACCCTCACTCCTGGCATCAATTCCATTACTTCCACCATCATAGAGACTACATCCCAATACTCATCGCCTATTACCACCGCAACCACCACCACCACCACCACCACCACCACCACCACCACCACCCACCACCGACAACAGTTCGACCGTCGTAGTCCGACGATGTCCACTGTATGCACTATAGAAGGGAGATGCAGGGACGGTAACTTGCGAGTGATTTAGTTTAAAGTGATAGTAGCCTTGCGCTCCAGCTACCGCACTCTCTCCTCCTCCCCCACCTGAGCCCGGTGTCATGACAGAGTTAAGAAGACCGGAGATGGAAGAGGCGCAGGTGGCTGGCGCGGCCGCAGCCGCCCCTCGGCGTACCACCACAGCTGGCTCGGATCCCACGGAGTGGGAGTGCCCTTAAGGCCACATTAAGAAGGAGCCAATGCAGCCTGACTCTCAGTTCGCCAGTCAGCCACTCCATACAAAACACACATTGGGCTGACCACGCGGTCCGAGTTATTCCGTCAGTTGGCAACCTTCCAAGTCACGGCTTTTAGTGCACCGTGATAGTGTCAAGCGCGCCAGCTTGTTTAAAGTGAGGAAAATGCGCTGAGCTCTCTACCTCTCTCTCTCCCCATCCCCACCATCAGACCACTGCCCGAGCCGGTCAGTTGCCTGATGTGGGAGTGGGCGCATTGGCTGACGGATCGGCGTACCCGTCTAGCCGCCCCACAGCACGACCTTGCTCCATAACGCATGCACCATAATTCACTAACTCAGGGGATATGGAGCAGCCATCGCCGTCTGACTCCCAGTCCACTGGTCAGCCACTCTACACACACAGCACATACACTGAGCCGACGGCGTGGTCTGGTTTAAGCGTCAGATTGGCAGCCTTCCAAGCCACGGTTTCTAGGAAACCGTGATATACTCAGGTACATGGTGATTGTGAGAGTAGGAATAGGAGGGCAGTGGAGGCAGGCACGTCGACTGTATGTCGGATCCCCAGGCACTGGTTCACCAGCCTCCGTGCGATATATTCGCAGGTGACCGATCAAGCCGATGCGTGAGTTAAATTTTCGGGCGCAGTGTGGGCAGGAAAAATCGGAAGAGGCTGATGGCTGTCATTCATGGTAGTGGGGATGGCTGTGGCGGTAAGAATGGCCAGAGCGGTGGGTGTGTATGGGGTATCGGTGTTGTTGGCATTGCGGGGAATTCCACTGTCATGGATGCGCATGTGACCGAATAGGCCCATGCGATGAGTGAATGCGCGAGGACAGTGAGGGCAGCGGAGGCGAAGATCTCTGCTGTGTGTTGGAACTCCAGGCACTGGTTCACCAGTCTCTGTACGATGGATTCGCATGTGACCGACCAGGCCGATGCGCGAGGTGAATGTGCGGTCGGAATGAGGACAATTAAGGAGAGAGTCCCCATCGCTGATGGTGGTGGTGGTGGTGGCGGTGGTGGTGGTGGGGGGTAACAAGTGCTGAGCATTGTGATGTGGTCTCGATGATCGTGGGACTAATGGAATTGATGCCAGGGGTGAGGGTGGGGGAGTCCGATAGAGGGTTGGCAGAAGTTGACGTCAAATTTTGAATTGTAGGATTGTTGGTGCATTGCGTCCGAAGATGTCCGACTAGGCCGATTCGCGCTCAGTAGGTACGGTGACATTGCGGGCATGTTGGAAGGGCCTGGGCATTGGCGGTGTTGGTCCGGGGCGCTGGTGAATTTCGTGCCGTTCTTTTGGTCTTGGCAGCGGCGATCCTGCTGGCTTCGTAGATTGTTGCCTCTGTCTTCACTGTTCTCCTCCAAGCCGATCGATTCCAGACAAGGTCCTCCTATGACTCCGGGTTGATCTGCAATTACTTCAGGGAGGTCTTCAGAGTGTCTTTGCAGCATCGTACTTGACCCCCCTGTTGACGAGAATCCATGGCAACATCTCCATAGAAGAGTCATTTGGGTAGCCTTTCGTCGTCCATCCGCACAAGGTGACCGCTCCAGCGCAATTGCAGATGGTTTCAGCTGGGCATAAATACTGAGAAGGCCTGTTCGTTCCAACAACTCTGTGTCTGGTATCCTGTCTTGCCAAATCAGCTTTAGTATTCTGCGGAGACAGCTGAGGTGGAAGTGGATGAGCTTCCGCCCCTGCTTTTGGTAGATCGTCCACGTTTCCGCTCCATACAGCAGCGTCGGCTATATGACAGCTTTTTACATCTTAAGTCTGGTGCTGAGGTGGAGACCATGTCGATTCCAGACCACATTTTGCATGCGTCCAAAGGCTTGGCTGGCTTTAGCGAGCCAATGGGCGATCTCATCGTCGACTTTGGTTCTGCATGAGAGATTTCTGCCTAGGTACGTGAAGGTATCTACAGATTTAAGTTGGGCGCCATTGGCATTGATTTGAGCTGCGGTGTAGCGAGTATTGGGCGACGGTTGATGCATCACAACCATCTTCTCAGTGTTGATGCGCAGTCCGAAGTTGTCACAGGCAGCAACGAAGAGGTCCATGCTCCTTTGCATTTCCTCTTCTGTCGTTGTATTGAGTGCGCAGTCGTCAGCGAATAGAAGTTCGTGGATGGTGGCTGTGGACACAAGCGAGCGGAAGTGCATCTGTCATTGGTTGAAGAGTCGGCCGTCCATCCGGTAGGCGATGTCGATCCCGGGGCATTCGTCGCGGTAGGCATCCATTAACATGACAGAGAACATGAGGCTGAAGAGGGTAGGCGCAAGGATGCAGCCCTGCTTCACTCCATTGGTCACTGCGAATGCTTCAGATACTGTCCGGTGTCAGCAACGCGCGCCGTCATCCCGTTGTGAAGCTGACGTACCATATGCCTGAACCGTTCAGGACAGCCGAATTTCAGCATTATTTTCCACAGCCCGTCGCGATTCACCATGTCAAAGGCTTTCGTAAGAACCACAAAGGTAGTGTAGAGGTGAGTCCGCATCTCTTGGCACATCTCTTGCAGCTGGCGAGCAGCGAAGATCATGTTGATTGTTCCTCTGTGCTTTCGGAAGCCGCATTGGATTTCCGGGAGCAGTCCTTGCTCCAGGTGAGCGTTCAAGCGATGTTCAGTAGCAAAATTCCTCGGTGGTTGTCGCAGAGTTGGCGGTTCCTTTTCTTCTTGTAGAGATGGACAATGGTGGCGTCTTTGAAATCCTGAGGGACTTGTCCTTGGTGCCACATCTCCTGGAAGAGCACTGTGAGTCGATTCATCAGCTGGGGTCCATCATGCTTGTAAATCTCAGCAGGGATCGTGTCCGAGCCAGGTGCTTTCCCGCTGGAGAGTTGCTGCACGGCTCTGATGGTTTCTTGGAGAGAGGGCGGGAGATCAAGGTCGGCGTTGATTTCCACTTCAGGCAGGCGATCGATGGCAGCATCGGAGATGGTGGAGGGCTGGTTGAGAACGCTTTGAAAGTGTTCTGCCTACCGCCTCAGGATTTGCGTCTTCTCAGTGAGCAGCATCCTGCCGTCGGCACTGAGAAGAGGGGCGGCGCCTTTGACAGGAGGTCCGTAGACAGCCTTCGTCGCAGCGAAGAAGTTCTTCCATTCGTTTCGGTTCGCGTACCCTTAGATTTCCTCAGTTTTGCGCGTCATCCAGGCATCCTGCATCTCCCACAGCCGTTGCTGTACAAGGCGGCGCCTTCGATGGAAGGCTTTCTTGTTTGCAGCGATAAGACGATCGATGTAGGCTTTGTGTAACTGGTTCTTCTCGACGAGCAGAGCGTTGATAGCTGCGTCGTTGTCATCGAACCAGTCTTGGTCCTGACGACGTGCGCGGCCGAGGACATTCAGGGCAGTGGACTGGATGGTGTCTCTCAGCTGACACCAGCGGTTCTCCACGGAGATGTCCGCATCGGCGACTGGAAGGTTGGCTTAACGGTTGGCCAGTTCGTTGCTGAAATCTAGATGGTGAGTATGAAAATTCAACAAAACAGTATTCAACTTACCTTGTGGTCGCTTACCTTGGGGTCTCCTGCGGGGTTGCAGACGGAGCCTCATCTTGGAGATGACGAGGCGGTGATCCGTTCATCCATCGGCATCGGGGATCGCCTTTGTCACCAGCACGTCCGGTTTATCTCGCCTCCGGACGAGAACATAGTCCAAGAGGTGCCAGTGTCTTGATCGAGGATGTACCCATGTAGCTTTTTGCCGCTTTGGGAGGCGGAAGAAGGTGATGGTCAGAATAAGGCGGTGTTCAGCGCAGATTCGTGAGAGAAGAAGACCGTTGTCATTAAAGCTCAAGGGCGAAAGCCTTATTCCCTCAATAATGTGACTTAAAGCCAGCGAGACCATTGGGACCCAGCACTCCTCTCCACGAGACATGGTCTGTGCCGACGCGGGTGTTAAAGTCACCAAGGACAATTAACTTATCCGCCTTAGGCACAGTCGCCAAGAGAGAGTGTAGATCCTCGTAGAATTTGTCCTTCACCGCATCAGAGCTCGTCATTGGTGGAGCGTAGGCACTGATGATAGTGGCGAACTTGTCTACCCGAAGAGGCAGGCAGAGGCTCATAAGGCGATCATTGATACCCTGCGGTAGACAGGGCAGCCATCCCACGATGCCGTTCCAAATGGCAAAGGCGACACCAGCGTCACGTCGCTCTGCCTTTGGTCGGCCACTCCAGAAGAAGGTGTAGCCAGCACCCACCTCATCCAGCTGACCCTGTTCAGAGAATCGGGTCTCGCTGAAAGCAGCAATGTCCACCTTCTGGCGCGCCAAGTCCCGAGCGACTAACGCCGTCCTCCATTCCGGCCGGTTGCTCCTCCGATTGTCTAAAAGGGAACAAACATTCCAGGCTGCTAGTGTGAGCGGACTCACCCGAGCAGCCCGGAGGGAACCCCGAAGGGTACGATTGAGGGGACTGGGAGAGAAGTTGTTGTTGATATTTTTTAGAGTTTTTCGACCGCATGTAATTGCAGTCTGTTAGCCACGGTCTGCTGCAGCTGTCGTGAGACCCAGCATTTGTTTAGGGCACATTTTCTAGCCCCCTCCCCAGCGAGGGCGTAAGCTGTGCAATCCCTTAATAGGGCTACTTAGTCACCCAGGCGGCTACAGAACTCCACTATGGGTCACGATTTGGGTTAGGGAGAGAACGACCGATTCGCTTCGGCCGCCTACGTGATTGCATATCACCCTCGCCGTAGGATATTTCGACCGTGGGGAAGGAGGAAAGGGTGAGGATAGAGGGAGAAGAGGAGGGTTAGAAGCAAGAGTGAGAAGAGAAGGAGAGAGGAGGGGTGGAGGAGAAGTAGGAGGGGAAAATAAGAGCAGGAAGGGCAAGGAGGACGGGAAAGGGCAAAAACAGGGGGAAGGGAGCAGACGTACCGGGTGTGAAGATACACTCAACACCGGTGACCCTCACCTGGTTTAGCATACCGGTCGTGGCGGTTGCCGGGGTGTGGCCGCTGGGAAGAACCAGCTTCGAGGAGCCACAGGTGAGAGCTGGGTACCAGTTAGAGACGGCCACAGGAGCATTCACCACCTGTACGAGAAAAATTGAGCTACCAAATGCTATCTGTGTAGTGCAACCCCTAACTAGTACCCCCTAAACCCCACCACCACCACCACCATTACCACCACCAGTGATGGGGACTCTCTCCTAAACGGTCCTCAATGCGACCGCACATTCACCTCACGCATCAGCCTGGTCGGTCATTTGCGAATCCGTCGTACAGAGACTGGTGAACCAGTGCCTGGAACACCAACACACAGCATAGATCGTCGCCTCCACTGACCTTACTGTCCTCGCGCATTCACTCATCGCATGGGCCTATTCGGTTACATGCGCATCCATGATGGTGGAATTCCCCGCAATGCGGACAACACCTATACACCATGCACACCCTCCGCTCCTGCCATTCTTACCGCCACTACCACCCGCACTACCATGAATGACATCCCCCCCAGCCTCTACCAATTTCTCCTGCCCACACTGCGCCCACACCTTTAACTCACGCATCGGCCTGGTCGGTCACCGGCGAATCCATCGCATGGAGGCTGTTGAACCAGTGCTTGGGGCTCCGACATACAGTCGCCGTGCCCACATCCACTGCCCTCACTGCTCCCGCACATTTACACAATGCATTGGGCCTATTAGGACACATGCGCATTCACAAAAACCTGCGGTAAACCACCGGAGGCTAAGCCACATCAGCACACACCATCTACACTAAAACATAGACAACACCCTCACAATCACCATGTACCTGAGTATATCACGGTTTCCTAGAAACCGTGGCTTGGAAGGCTGCCAATCTGACGCTTACACCAGACCACGCCGTCGGCCCAGTTTATGTGCTGTGTGTGCCGAGTGGCTGACCGGTGGACTGGGAGTCAGACGGCGATGGCTCCTCGATATCCCCTGAGTAAGTAAATCGTGGTGTGTGCGTTATGGGGACCAGGTCGTGCTGTGGCGCGCGAAGACGGGTACGCCGATCCGTCAGCTAATGCGACGCACTTGAAACTATCACGGTGCTCTAAAAACGCGGCTTGGAAGGTTGCCAACTGACGGGATAACTCCGACCGCGTGGTCAGCCCAATGTGTGTTTTGTGTGGAGTGGCTGACTAGCGGACTGAGAGTCAGGCTGCAATGGCTCCTTCTTAATGTGGCCTTTATGGCACTCCCACTCCGTGGGATCCGAGTACTGTGTGGTGGTACACCCAGAGGCGGCTCCAGCCGTGCCATCCACCTGCGCCCTCTCCATCTTCGGTCTTCTTGACTCGGTCATGACACCGGACTCAGGTAGGGGAGGAGGAGAGAGTGCGGTAGCTGCAGCGCAAGGCTTCTATCACTTTTAAAACTAATTCACGCGCAAGTCACCGTCCCTGCACCACCTGGTGTGGAGCATACGATGGACCTAGTCGAAATCGACGGTCAAACTGCCGTATGAGAAGAGAAAAGTGGGACGCCAGTTTGGGATGATAGTGTATTCTCTTCAGAATTATCGGAGGAGGGGTTGGACGATGTTGGTAGCCGAAAGAGGGCACATCCGGCTGCGAGGCCGGCGGCCCCAGTCCCCAGTCCCCCAGCGGGGTCGTAGGGAGCCGGCCTTGAAGATGATTGGCAAGATTTGACAGCCGGGATTTGCGAGGACTAGGCAGCCACTGATGCGCACGTGCGTGTAGTCGCGAGAGGTTCAGCTTGGCAACATGCGCACAGAGTCGGGTCACTGCAGCACCAACGGAAATTTAGAATATGAGTTGGGTAAAAAGAGTGCCTTCACTTAACGAGCGTCTGAAAATCGATATTTTTAAATCCAAGTCAGCTGCTGACTACGCCAGGGAGTGGCTTATAAGGACTTGACATTTCCTTTTTTCCTTATGTACTTAACGGCATGCAACGACTTTTCGACACAGCTTCGAACAGCAAGTAAACATTAAGCTTTCTCCTTGTGGCGAATTTGTTTCTTCTCATTTGACTAACATAGAACCTGTGGACGTTTGTCGTTTACGTCTGAATGACAAAGGTGATTCCAGCATCGCGTCGCTCTGCCTCTCGGCGGCCGCTCCAGAAGAAGGTGTAGCCAGCATCCACCTCCTCCTACTGACACTTTTCAGATAATCGGGTCTCGCTGCGAGCAGCAATGTCCACCTTGCAGCGCGCCAGTTCTCGAGCGAGTAGCACTATTATCTGTTCCGGTTGTTTGCTTCTTGGATTGTCCAAAAGAGAACGACAATTTAAGACTGTTAGATTGAACGGACTCAACATCCCAGCCTGTGGGATATGGCGGGGGGATGGGGGTTTTATTGATTTTTTAGTTGTTTCGACCTTGAAGCGTGCATCTGCTAGCCACCGGCGGCATTTTGAAGACGTTATCCCAGCACGCATTTTGAGCACCTGTTCTAGTCCCGTTCTTCACGAGGAGGTAATCACTACTTCCCCTCAAGAGGACTGCTGAGACATCCCAGACGGCTTAAGAACTCCCCAATATATGTCACGGACTGGTTGTTAGTGGGAGAAAGTTCAGAGTTAGCCTGGGCCGCCTACGGGATTACATGTCGTTCTCTCGATAGGACTCTTGAAACTGGAGGAGGACGGAGGGGGATGGTAAAGGGAGCCGAACTTCTACGTGTGGAGCCACACACAGCACGGAATAACCTCATCTGGTTTATGCCGTTGATTGAGTCGTTTACCGGGGTGTGGCCGCTGGGTAGAGTCTAGCTTCGAGGAGACACAGGTGAGAGTTGGGTGCAAATTGAGGGTCGCCAGGAACAATCACCACCTTCCCAAGGCGAATGGCATCATATAATGTTACCGGAATGCAGAGTTCCATAACTAGATTCGCCATACTACTACTACTACTACTACAACTACTACTACTACTACTACTTCTACTACTACTACTACTATTACTACTACTACTACTACTACTACTACTACTACTACTACTACTACTACTACTACTACTACTACTACTACTACTACTACTACTACTACTACTACTACCAGTTAATTTATGTGGAAATTAGCTGGATAGAACACTTGAATAGATAGACAAGAGTTTAATGCCAGACTGTTTGATTCAAACTTTTGCCTTGGAATAGTGCAGTTTTCTGATGCAATAGCATATCTCGAACCACCGAGGAACCCAGTTGCAATCTCCTAATGACTAACGTTAAAAAGCTGGCTTCAAATTGCAGTCGGATGGCAAAGAAAAAAGGTACAAGAAAATACTAACGTCACTGTCCGTAAGCTCTAAGAGAGTAATTAAAAAGCGGAGAAAAACCAAATTTATCGATGAGGTGCCTACAGTTTTCATTCATGTAGGGGCCCTTTACCAACTCGATCATGTATGTTAGAAAGCCCGTGTATGCGTGCCGCAAACGACCTAATTCCCAAATGTATCTGGCCTTCAAGAAAGCCGTTCGGATCTGATCTGCATGAGTGTCATAGGGGCTAACTTAGTAAGAAGCCTTTGAGCCCGACTCACCATCCTCAAGCTAGACGTACGCATGTCCAGGCAGTCATAGTCACTCTGGCCTCACGTTCAGTGGCACACACCACAGCACAAGACGACTTACGTACACCCACAAACCCGCAGACCACCTCGGCAGCTGTCAGTGTTCACCTTTGCCTCGCCAATGACAGCCCCCACCTGAAACAGGCTTCTGTACTAAAAGCTTCCCGCACATGCCGTCTTTTGCCATCTTCTTCTGCCAACTGGCACTTAATCTGATAATTGTGGGGTTTGTTACGCCCACTAACCTGCCGAAACAGGGTAACCGGAGCGAAAACCTGGTCTGCTAAGGGCAACTGCGCAATTCCATTTAGTTCATTGTGCGTACAGCGACCTGGAAGATGTACAGGGAGTCGCCAAACCAGTAGGCTTGTGATTAAATTCAGGATTAACTGAGAACTCAGAGACGAATGCTTATTCTAGTCTTCACTGGAAGTCCAAAGCTGCAACACTGAAAATGCAGTTTTTTTAACTGCTGATCTCAGTTTGTTTGCAGCGCGTCGGACCGTTTGTCATGCGCCTTCGATGCACATCTATGTCGCTGCATAAGTGCCTATATAAGGGCCAGAAACATGACCTTCAGTGATAACAGTTGCTACTGAGATAAGCTCTTACTAAGCTTTTGCTGACATCTTTTCTTAACATATATATGATTTTGCAGTTAACTGGAGTAAGCTTATTTGGCGTCTGCTCGATACTCGTAGGCACTCCAGCCCAGATTTTCCCGCGCAGGGTACAGCTGACTACCGATAAAAAATAAGCCTGTACTGACCGTTAGAGGGCCCCTGTCCTCGATCACAGGTATTACGAAAAACCGAAGCAGAATAGCGCCACAATTTAACGTGAAAGGAAAGCGCAGCAGACCAAGCGGGCTGTGAAATGCGCGCGTGAAATCAACTAGCCAATCAGCGTGTGTTGTGTCCTCGGGCAAGCGTCCTGCCTTTGCACACACGTGCAGTCCTCTAAGTAATCAATATAACATTCGCGATTTTTCCACGATGGATTAGCGCGCAAGAAGCAGTCAATCAACGATCGCTCCGCTAGGGCCCAGAGTGTTCTATAACCATAACAAAAAATGCATTTTAGCGTGTTTAATGTACGCTTTACTCGAGTTGGCAGTATAAATAGTTTGCTTCTGGCGTCCACCTATCTTCCCTATCATCCGGCTATCGGGACCTAACAAGTCTGTTCGTGCTAACCACAGGTTTCAATGTATAACAAGGAGACAGAGACGAACTCTGGGCTTTAGATAACGTTTTAATTGCATGTAAATACATATTCGTAACGTTATCAATAAAGATTAGATTAATGAACAAGGGAGACTCAAATGGCACTTCTGGCTCATGAGCCATCAGCAGCCAGTCATACCCAACTCCAGGTAGGGCACCTTCCGAGGGTTAGAGCGTTGGAATGTAATAAATATGTCACGGGTTCGAGCGTCGGGCGGTGCACCACCTGGGGTGGATATGACTGGCTGATGACAGGTAATGAGTCAGAAATGGTCATTTAAATTTCCCTTGTCTTCGTTGACAATGTTCATTTGTCTATAATGATAGCCACTGTGCGGCTGCTGGCGGCGCTAGAGAGTGAGTCCCTAGATAGAACGGGACGAAAGGTTAGATTATCCGACTTACTTTACACCGTGGTACACCAATGAACGAGGGCCAAACAGTCAAATTTCTTCGTAGAAAACACATGCGGCATGGTTTTCAAAAGCCTTCATAACCCGAAGTCCTCACGTTCGCCCTAAAAAAACCCAGTTAGAAGAACGCGGGAAGACAGGATGCGCCTTACCTTAGGATAATACGTTTCGAGGACTTGGAAATGCATTGCTGCTCCACTAGGAACCATACCGAATCGTCCACTGGGAGCCATATACAAGTTAACTCAATGTGAGTAAGCTGGATTTGGCGACTCAAATGAAACCGGACGACAGTTGGAGCCTAACGTGTGCGAACAAAGTAACTGCGACGCTTGGCGACCAGTTCCTACAAATTACCGCTCGAATTATCAAGAAAATCCATTCAATGGACGTGACGCTGCCATCGTAATCGCACAAGCAGAATGCAAGAAAAGCCGTGAGTCAATAGCATTTGAGAGCTCGGTAGGGACTTAATAATTGTGGTTATAGATAGGTCACTGCGTACGTGGCCTCTGTAACAACATGTCGATTTATAACGCAGTGTCAAAACGATTCTCAAACAAATTTCCCGCAAGATAACATGTATACGCCCTAAAACAGGACACGGGATAGGACCATCCCACCCAAGTAATACCTCTGGTCCACGCATAATTTAAGGAAGGGTAAATACGCCCCTGCCTTTACCTCAACACCGTAACTCTAAGCCGTAGCCCTAATCTTAACCCTAACCCTATCCTAAACTCAATCTTTACAGATCACACTAACCCTAATCTAAACCCTAGCTTTTTTAACGTCTACCTTACTCTTAACCTTAACTCCAGTCAGAAACCTTACCCTAGGTTTCTTGGAGTTTGGCGCAAACACCTCTATTGCAGGCAGTTCCTGTTCTAATGTCCTGTTTAATGGGCCATATAAGTCATCCTTAACCGATTTCCTATTCACTGCAGAACCCGGAAGACAAACCCTACAAAACCCGATATAGCTGAGATAAAGTTCAGCGAGATGGGTATCCACAAGCTCTGATAACCTGATGTCTTCGTCTCCCCCTCAGAGAATCCAAACAGAAAACGAGTCTAACGTATGACCTGTCAAACGTGTACTGTATTGGTAGAACGCATGCCTGCTGGATTACATTTCCAGATGCTAAAGTGGCCTTTCCAAACTAAGACATGGAGGAAGCCTTCGAGAACGAACTCACCACAATTCTCCCTCAATTCTCATTTACTTTAATTTGAAGATTAAGAGGTCACATTTATCGACTATCGCTTGAAAAGGCAGGAAGAGAGAGGCAACCTGTAGCATCTTGTCCTATCTGAAGGTTAACATACAGCTTCATATGAAAATATTTGGATCAGAGTCAGGCAACGGCCGAATGAACTGAAAATACGACTCGAAGTCCTCACTGCACTTATCAATGGGAAATATCACCGAGTTCTGACAATGCTCTACCGGGTAGACCATTAATGAGACATAGAAAGCAAAAAGAACAAAAACTCGCTGAGGAATATCATCCAGCGAACACACGGTCCCCTGACCCAGATTTAGGCAAAAAGAAGAAGGACCGTTCACCGGAAGAGGTTTATCGTGTCTGACGGGGTTTCGTCTACCCATCTGCAGACTGGCAATAAAGGCTCACAGCTCTCAGTATATGCTGCCGTTTGTCGTGGGCATAGCCCAGTGACCGCCTGTGAGGCCACGTCGGCCTGCGTCTCACTATGGCTTGTTTCACCCCCACCCTCATTGGTTACGGAGATAGTTGGCATCCGACACTCTTCCCTACAACATGTTCGGTACGCCAATCTTAAAGAAAGGTGATGGATCACTGTATACGAACCGCCGTGGCATGAGTTTTCCTGACCTCAACACAAGTTATCAGTGTTGTCTTAATCAAATGCTTTCTCGTACCGCGATGCACATGCAAGCCTCAATGTGGCTTTTTACTGGTTGCTAATATGTTGATCAATATTCTTCTCTTTTGAGCACTAAACAAGCCATTACAGTTAATAGCTCATCCTCAGCTGTTTCGTATATTTTACCTCTGCATTGGAGTTTTTATTGGGATGCCCTGTGGCCGATCGTGTCACATGATGCTGGGAAACCGAAAATACTTTACCGATCAAGGCCTTCTCCTACTGAACAAGAATGCAAGCCAGTGTGATTAATGAGGAGGGTGCCTTCTCCAAGGCAAACCATGGAGTCTACCAGATCTGCGTTTCCGCACCAAACCTTCTCAACTAATTGATAAACTGAATCCTCCAACACGCGTCAACAGACCTTATCATTGTGTCCGGAGGTCACGGTACTAGCACTACGTACTTGAATTGCCACGATGACATCGTAAAAAAAATCGAACCTAGTTTACCAACCAATTATACGAAAGTAAAGATGAGCGTGTAGGTTTTGAGGTCGGAGATATCAACCCGGCCACGGGAGACTACGGGTCTTGAGCTAGTGCGTAATTCCTGTCATCATTAATCGAGCATTATGCCATCTGGGAAAGATAAAATGTGATCGACCATTGGATACACTAGTCGAGCACGTGGTCGTCATCTGGATTTACTGAAACCTCATGAATCTTCTCAAGGCGAAGATGCGGGCATCATAAGAGACCGTTAAAACAAACCTGTACTGATGTTAGGCACAGCAAGTGCGTTCTCGCACGTTATGACCGCCGCGCCCACGCGTGACACCACGACTCCAATCGACATTTCTCTCTTCATCGATTGGTCGCAGCCGCTGATACTTTGCATCTGGATGAACAAGAAAAACGACTAACAAGGTTGGCAGCAAAAATTGCCGGAAGAGGCAGCTCCTGGCAGGAAGAGCCTCGTGTACGCTCTCTCCTTCTCAGAAAAAGCTGATCCAACCTAATCTGTCTTCTGAGCTGGGGATCCTCGTGTCGTCGACCATGGGGAACTTGCATCAGCGCCCCATCCTACTTTGACGATTGGTGACCCCGACGCAACCGTGTGATGTAGAGTTTCCAGTGGGTCACTGCACAGTTATTCACAAGCCGAATCGGTCACCCTTACCCTCCTTACTCGTCTACTGAGATTAATTAGCCAAGTCTTCAGTCGTTGTGATAGTGAAATCGTTCAGAGCGTGGTTTTGTCCGAAACCAGTCTCGGTTAGCAGCGGCGTCAAGAGGACCCAGTTAAGACGTTGATGGACGTGATGAGCACCGGAAGACACGGAAGTGTGTTGAGCAGTTCAGATTTTTCGGAGGACGACCGTTCGTAAAGTGGTGAATCTGCAACATGAAGTGGATTGCATTATGAATTGCGCTCAGACTAAGAAGTTGCTTGCCTTGTATCAGGCAGTGCCGGACATAAGAACACAAACGAAACCGACTTGAACTTTTGAAATTTTGGTTTTTTAAGCCCGATAAACGTACAACTTGCAGGACGAAATAAGAATATCCTGCCACGCTGGAAGATCAGGAGGTTAGGCAAGGCTGAACAACACAAAAATCAAGCAACCCTCAAGCGGTCAGTCGTCCAATTTCATAACTTTTTAATCTAATCACCGTGACACTAAGAACAGTAAAGGTAATTGTCACCAGAACGCAGGCCGTGAATATAACAAACGGATGGGAGCTGTCATGAGTCCTCGTTTCCATCTGACTCGTAAGGTATTGAAGGTCAAGCTGAGCATCACTGGAGCGTCGACAGGTAAAATACTTTTCTGCCTGTCGATTCGGCAGAACTATGACATCACAAATTTTTGATGATCCGCGGCAGATTTTGCCCTTTGTTGGCAGCACCGTTTGATTATTCTGAAAAGAAGCCAGAACAAGAAGGCAACATAGGTTTTTGCTGATGGACGAACTGAGCGCTTCAAGCAGTAATTGCAAAAAAACTAGAGAGGATGTTTGATGAGCGTAATAACCAAGCAGCCTCGAGATGACATTGTGTTTCGTGACTAGGCAATACGCTGACAAGACAGTAAATAAAGTAGGACTGATTAATTTCCCATGCCCCCAAAACGATAACTAAAGAAAATCTCAGACATGCTGGAGCTGCGATGACTTCGGCTCATCACTGGGTTTCCCACCATTCACACGCATGCTTTCTGGTACATGCGCATATATTTGATGTCTAAACTATTAAGTTCACCGGAAAGTGATGTGAGTAAATTCACTGACACCAACCTTCTCTGGTTTAGTAACAGCGGAGACTACCAGATTTTGCCCGCAAATTGAAATATGCATTCAGCCATCCAAAATGAGCAAGAGAAGCTCCTGAATTTAATAGCAAGCTGATTACGTCAGATGAAGCACATTCTCATTTGAATGCCCTCGGTAACAAACGAAACTACAAAATTTGGGATTCGGAAAACCCTAGGAGAATTCGTCAAAGGGAACTGCAGCCTCTTAACTGTACGGTCTGGAGTGCGGTGACGCTAGGGAGTTATCGGACCTTTTTTCTAAGATCGCCTTGGAACCCCTCTCAACATTACAGGAGACAAACATCAGTCTATCATCGGAACTCTGGTAAGAGGGGCTTACATATACGACCCCACTAGAAACACATTGCTATATGGTCGCTACTTACTTTTTTTAGATGGCCAGACAGGCAGTCTGAGGCCCCAAACGCATAACCAATTTTGCCCCCATTCTCATAGTAAAGCTCAACATGCGTATCATTCCTAGTTATACTCATACCAGGGGCTTTCTACAGATCAGTTTTAGCAGTCAAACGTTATATTACGTTAATTAATGCTTACCGATCGCTTACAGAACTCATTCTACCCGTCCGTCTTGGGGCCCACTCTCGAGCCCCGCCAGCAGCTAGTATTATAGGCAAATGAACTTGGCCGACAAAGAAAAAGGAGACTTAAATGACCATTTCTGGCTCATTAAGTGTCATCAACCAGTTATACTCAACCATAGGTGGCCATTCCAGTTTCCCTAGTCTTTTGTCGACAACGCTCATTTGATACAGTATGTGTTTCGTGCTATATCATGCAGCCCATGTAATTCGAATCCTAAATCTTAGACGTTTTTGTCTGTAATAGTTAGCAGCTAGATTACCGAGCACACAATCTTCCTAAACTCCAGCGGGTCAGAGTGAACAGTCGAAGGTCACAGCATTCTAAGAATAGCAGCCTCAAGCGATTTGCCTACTGCGATAAGCTCTCAGACCGTACAGTGTGCTATGATTTCCACCTGCGCACTCTTGGCCGCTAGTAGCCATTTCTATGAGTAAAAGATGAACTGCTCGCGTTACTATCTGGATGATTCATAAGGCAAGTAAAAGATCGTCTGAGGCCACTAGGCTAAGAATTATAATGCAGTGTATACTCTGAGATCTAACTGATCACTCTGGTTACAGGAAACCATCGGTATGACTAGAATTATGAAAAATCGTACAATCTAGGACTACAGGACTGTTAACGCCGGCACACATAAAGTCACTGATATTATTAGAAGTTGCGATGAGACGCATGATGGCCGCACAATTACTTCGGGTGTGTGGGGGGTGGAGGGAGGGGTTGTGAGTGGGGCATGGAGAAATCGGGAATCAGTTTTATTAAATAATATTAAGCTATCTAAACGAAATAAGTAGCAACAATAACAGTACTAAATTACAGTGAAACAACTACGAAACCGCTAATTCCAGTCGTTTAAGATTCAGAGGACACGCGGCTCCGGGCGACAGGGGCAATAGCTAACACAATCAGAATCGTCAAGCCAATTTTTTAGGGTAGACACATCTTCCACGACTGCAGCATAACCCGACAATCGCATTCCCCAAACCTGACGCCTCTTGGTTGCTTCCTATAGGATAATTTTAGAGGTTTATGTTAACAAACTTCCGACACTTAAACATTATAGAAAGTGTAGTCAAGCCGAGATAAGGACTCTGAAACCCGGAAAAACTAAGAGGAATCATGGAAAAATTCTGAGGAAGGTACATCTGTGTGAACTGGAAAATTGGTACTAATTACGAGATTTTACACTTCACACCTAAGATAAACGTATTTCCAATCATCCATCTCTATCAATAATCTATCTAGCTATCTTATAAATACTGAAACACCTTCATTAGTTTTACTTCACATTGGGAAAGTTGAAGACTAGCTCTAACGGAAGTGTAGGACTACATGCAAAATTCATAAAAGGTAGTTTCTGGAGAACACCACAATAACATCTCAGACAGACAAACCAACTTTGGCCTAGGAAATAAGTAATAAGTAGCAGGACAGGGGATGTATCAAAGACTGTCATAAAGCATGGTTTTGGAGCTCGAATAACAATATGCACGAAACAATTTTACTGACCCAGAGTCACAAGACCTTTTGTGTAGCCGTGATCACTAGAGATACACCTTTTAGCGCCCCCAAGCTACGGCATGTTTGCACAGCCTGCTTTCTACCCGACCAAGATTGACTAAGGCTAATAAAGTTGAAATACAAGCTTATTTTGCTTAATTTCGTTGGAAGGCACGGCTATCTAAAACCATAAGTACTTGTTATCACTGTGAACCTAAACATTCCCAGGATGCTGTCATTTCGCATCCAAATTTTTAAAACCTTTGACATATATAAAATTCCACTAAATTCTTTATGAGCACAGGAAACCCTGACCATCTGCGGACGAGAATATGAGAAAGTAATGGCATCGGTTATAAACTATTTGGTTTAGCCACATATCTGCCACGTTGGCCTTTTTCCTCGTAAGAAACTCTCATCTTGTCAGACGGTTTTCTCCGAAATTGCTTGCGACACCCCCACCGTTTTTAAGACGACGAAGTTATCTGACCGATAATACTTCTCCAACGCACTCAACCCCCTCATAATCAACGCTTAAAAGGTATTAGCTAAAAACCCAGACACGTGTTGCGTCAATATTCTGTCGTTTTTGACACAGGTGCAAGGGGTTCAGCCAATCAGTGCGTTCCTAAGCGTCCCCTGCGTTCTTTCTGGTAGATACTGCAGTCCAGAAATTGTTGCTTTTTAATTTCATTAGAAATTAATCGCTAAATCGGAGCACATCTGTCTATTTGAAGGTTTATAGGCGAAGAGGACCCCTGCAGATGTAAATCCTATATGTACCACTTGCTGCCTGTCAGTAGCTTACTGAATATTACACGGTTATCCCGCTGTGATTGAAAGCACTCGACCCAAATATTAATAGCATCTTCCAGTCTCCACCCATAAACCTTCCAGTAGAATGACTTAATCCAAGTCAACGATTATTTTCCGGGAAAATAAAAAATCAACAGCTTCCAACATTTTTTGTTCGGTACAGTGTAAGAAGTGGTCGAAAGGTATCACCGCAATGGCAGAAAGCCTTCTGTTCCTGCTGAGTGACCGAGCAACACTCAGTTTGGACCTTGGCTGTTCATTCGAGCAAATACTATCCGGTATCAGTGAACAGCTACCTGGCGAGAAGTTCTCCTCAATCGCGCGTGGTGGGAAGAACCATCCCATTAAATGCCTGCACCGTTTCTGACAATCCATACAGACCCAATCGCCGGTTCCGTCCCAGTCTGGGATCTCGAAAACTATCTGGTTACTTGTATTCTTTCGGTGACCTGACGGAGTCAGCCGGCCAACCGTAGTCTGTTATTTTTAGTAAGATACCTAGTTGAAACTGGCGCATGTCTCCTTTGAGAAAGTGAGTTACTCTTTCTTGTTTGCATTTCTTATTAACCCGACCACTAAGTTGTAAATCCGATTCAGCTATGGAAAGGTGGGAACTTTCCAACTGACCGAAAATCACAAAATTTAAGATGACGACAGGGTGCTCGACGGACCCAAAAAACGAATCAACGGCTAATGTGACGTAGTCTTACTTACTTACTTACTTTAACCATTCAGAATAGAAGATAAAAGTAACAGTCGACACTGAAAGCCACCGGTTGCATAGCCTTCCGCACCTTTTGTCACTGCAGTCATAAAGGTGGGTCCACTGTCGTTTAGACTGGTCTTTCCATGAAGTTGACAGCAAGTGGTGTATGAAATGCCGTGGCATATGCCCGCCCAATGTGGCCGCAAAAGCTTCTGTCGTCATTCTGCTCAATTGGTTCACAACGAAGAGAGAAACAGAGATGCTTTCAACCGCAGTGTGAATGTATGTGAGTTCAAGAGAACTTTATACAGGCACCATAATTACCGCGGCCGAAAGCCACCGAATCAACTGCCCGCATCTAATTACCTGTGCCGGCGGCCGCCATTCCTCTGACCATGATCAGAAAACGGACCGCAATTTTGTTTCTTTTCCGTTCCCTTCCCCCAACCTGACAACCGTAAAATTTGTTCTACTTACCCGCATCTTTGAATTAGTTACACGGTGATATAAATGTAAAGGCCTGATGAGAATTTATCGAAAGCTAACGTGTGCTCATCAAATTTTCTTTTGGATTCTAACTGCATCAAGCCTTCGAACTCACACCGAGCATTCTGCATGGCGTCACATTAATAGGACTACTGCGAGCGATTGAAGCATACCATCAACTAAAAGGACCAAAGTAAGAGTGACTGGATATTAAATTAAGTATTAGTATAAGTATTACTTCAGACGTTAATCAAGCTTGCAATTGCTCGCTGACTCCATTTAACCATGTAGCAGACCGGGTTATTCGGGGCACGATGGCAGACGACAATTACCCTACAGTAGGTCACGGCCTGTGCATCAGAGATCTCAACTGTGATGAGGAGGTTTTGGGTTTGACAAGCACTTATAGAAAACTGCGGTTTGCAGAACGAGTTGGCTTGAAGGTCAGTTCTAAAGTGAAGGCGGTCAAGATAGTTTCCAAGGTCACAACCAGCTGCCTGGTTACAGTATAGGAGGAATATCTTAGTCAAGTAGAAACATTCTGTCAGAAAACGGGGAATGCTGTTGGTATCACCATTTCGGCTGTCACCGAAGCCGTGTTTAATGCTCCCGAACCTTTGGAATCGTCAGAAGCATACTGTCAGCAAAGCTGACCTGATTTTCCCATAGACGATTAATGAAACTGTTTAAAATTAATCTCGGACACCATGATGTCGTTCTATCGAAAGGAACTTTTTAGCTTTTCCATAATTATCAAGTAATGAAGTTGGTTATAATGCTGCCGTCTTGAATACAGGTTCCTTCACATAGAATACTCGATTGGGAATGTTGTTTGCAGAATATTAAAAGCCTCTTACTAACTTGCTCGCAAAAAAATGTAGCTGTGGACCAAAAAAGAAAGTTGCGAGGATGAATTAACAGAAGAACCAAGAATAAAAAGTTTGTAAAAATGATTAAGCTGTTTGTAAGTGGCAAGAGGACAAGCGTGTAGAAAATTTTACTTGTTTATCTCCACAAGAATACGGGATAACCCAAGACAGACAGACCACTTGGAATATATTACGTTAAATGGCCAACCTTATGATAGCAATAAGTGATACAGCTTAAAGCGACTACTCAAAGTGATGTAAGCGTGGCCAAATTCATCAAATTTTTACGAAGTCATGAAAAAGTAACTTCGCAGCAAGAATTTCCAAAAAGCTGCATCTCGCAGCTGGTGTCAATGGAGGATACTTATTAAGGCCTAATAAACTGACCCTCACATCAGAAGTACTATACATGCTCTGGAACTACTTCAGTCACAAAGTTCCCAAAGTTAATGTCTCAACTGTCTCGAAGTCTCCACAGACGTAGGCAACATTCAGCTATAGTGATAACTCTCCCAATGCCAGTTAAACGTGACACTTTAGTTGTGGAGATAAACCAAAGATAAGCAGATAAACTGGAAGTAACCTGTAAAGAATGGCAGCCAGGAATTTTAAACAGTTCAGTGCTTAAGGCAAGATGACTCGATAACAACAAAAAAGGCCGTTTGAAACAGAAAAATGTGGTCATATGGAGTTGCGAAGTCCATTAGGCCAGCATTTATGCCTATAAACGTGGAATACTTTGAGATTTAACGAAATAAATGCCAATAAAAAGAGGATTTTTCCCGAAGTAGAACATTTACCGAAGGAAAAAATTAGCATTACAGATTGAGACAAAATAGCGGCAACCTGGCATTGAGCACTCAAGGTGACAAAATGATTGCCTTTTTACCGTTTTACACAGTAAAAAGGGCAAAGTCACTAAATGCAGGCATAAGACACGACATAATAAACTTAGTTACGAAAAATGTCGATGTGATCCAATACCGGTGAAAAGGAAAAAAGTACGACAGAAAAAGTGCATGGTAAATTATACGCCTTGTAAAATAATCAGAGCAGACTTTACTGACTCGAGATGCAAATTTCTAGCTTCACTTTTACATAAGACCAATAAAATATTCAACAGACGAGAGTAGGTAAATCGTTAATACAGGCGAGTAAATTATTTAAAAAAGAATATTTGGAATTAAAATCAATGATCTAATGTGGCGGACCTGTATTATTCATGATTTTCTCCTCGGTATCCACTAAAACACGACATGATTACGAATGCCCACAACGCTGTTAAAACCCAAGCCTCCCTTTAAAAATTTTTGGATATAAAGGAACGGTTTAATGGATACGAATGCAAAGCCACCGTAAAAACAGAAAATAGCTAAAATCAGATAAACATTCATGGAAACCGTTAAAGGTAATTTCTTTCGTTGCCCAAATTTATGATAAGAAGTTGTAATCTTATTCCCAGGCCATAGATACTGGATAGTTATAATTCTAAGGGAAGTTAGTCTATATATGCCAAATGATGAGTATCTTGTCCGAGGGAATTTTCACAAATAATTCATGGCATTTTTGTTGGGCAGGAGCCCACAATGTCATTTTTTCCATAAATATTTTTCTGTGCGTTTCCAAAGTTGCCTGCTTACCTGAGTTAGACGCTCACGTCTCCTAGGAACTAGCAAGTAGTAATGTGTACGGCTGAAGACTGATTTTATTGTATTATTATAATAAAATGCATCAAAAAGGTATACTATTTTAAATGATTTTTTCCATGAAAAATAACTAACGCTGTCTCTTGGAAATACGTTATGTGGACACAGAGTAGCTGTAACCTTACGCGTTACTTGCACCTAGCGATTTTAAAGTGCCTCTCGACAAACTCAGCTACCTTTTCCACATAAGGGAACATTTGTTAGATTTATGATTTTTAAAGAAGTGGCCATCTAAGTCTTTGATACGTTCTTTCAAAGTTCTTTCCGCCACGTGTATCTGTCAATTGTTTTTAAAAAAGTTCATTTTTTGGAAATTTTTAATCATATTAGTGTAACAAAGGATTAATTCGGAACTTTCAAAATTTCAAAAGCTACAAGCTGGTGAAAAACGAGTAGGCTGATAAAATAATTAAGGTAAAACGGTAACCACTTATTACTCAAAATAACAAGACATTGACGATAATAGAGCTCAAGCTTTGTTCAGTTTATATATATATATATATATATATATATATATATATATATATATATATATATATATATATATATATATATATATATATATATATATATATATATATATGGATGCTACATGTAATTGAATTCCACTCAAGTTACTGCTTTTGCAAAACAATCTGGGACTTACTGCTGGTATTATTAGAAGAGACACCGTGCTCATTAGTGCTTCCCCTCTTCCATCGAGTAACGAGAAACGGTGCTTTCCAATAATATCGGTAGATACAGGAGTGTTAAATGAAAAATAAATAACGAAGTTATTTCCAGATGCATCCACTTTGATTAACTTTCCCCTAAATATAGAAATAGTATCATCATTGTTTTCTGCTGCTGTAATAATTTTTGATCTATTTGTCAGAGTAACGAGATATTCACGAAACATGCTACGTTTGCCACAGTTAAAAATCCATTGAACATAAAATTCAGACGGAAGTTTCGCTTCAGAAATAATCTGTGAGCTTGTTGTTAGAACGAGGTTGATCGTGCGTAGATCATCCGATATTTGAAGATATTTCATTTTGTTGATGGTTTCAACTTGCTTAGCGGGCAACAGGGGAAGAAATACAGTGAATTTTGTTATTTGTAATGAAGATTTTCTTTCTGATTCCATGTAACCAACGTTATCAGGCCCATGAATAAACAATAAGACCAACATTTTAAAGCCTTCCAAAAGGTTCGGGCACACGGTCATTGTGTCGTGGTAACAGCTATAAATTTTAGTTTACCGCTTTACTTAGACATTAAGAACCTTTAACCTGTTTTAAGTGTCCGAAGCGCGCGAATTTTTATAGCATATATTAAGTGAGTATTTTAATGAACCACGAATGTTACACAATTTTTTAAATATACTAGGAGCACTTTGTAGGTATTTGTACAATTTACATATTTGTATCCTTCTTGATCAACCTTAACCTTAATGTACGCTTGTTTTAATGTGCTAAAAAAATACACACAACTCAAATTCAACCTGCATGTCGGACGTCTCCTGTTTTCGTTGCTGCATGTTATAATGAATTGCAACGGCCGGTCTTCATTCCTCGATTGCATTTCATCAGACTTCGTCTCAAGTGAACTCCTGACTCTGCTCATCATCCTTGGTGCATAGTTTTCTGGATCAAATGCAGAGCTCATTACAATCCTCAACAAAACTTACTATCTATAAAGGCTACGCTCTTGTGTGTCTGAATTCTATCAATCCTCTGTCGTTTTTTACCATCCTTTTGTTGTTTGAAGTTTAGACACACAATTCCCCATTAAGCGTTATTTTTATAAAAACCTCAGTTGTTAGCATTTGTTACCCTTGTATACACTGCAAAGTGATGATCCCAATTTTCAACCATTACGCTCCATGTCATTTACTATGAATGACACTTAGACTAACGCAGACTCTCTTGACGTTAATACCCTCTTTCAAATTGCCCCCTTTACGACGAGTAACCCCCGCGTATGGTTTTGGCAGATCAAGGCAGTTTTCTCGACACGCCGTATTACCAATGACGGCACGAGTTATTCATACGTAGTGCAATCACTTCCCTTCTATGTGATCGTTGATGTTGAGGACCTCCTTGTTCCGATCATTGCTGAGGAACCTTACACCAAGTTGAAGGACGCTGTGATTCATCGTGTGGCTAAGTCGGCCAGCCGAATGCTGCGTGAGCTTTTCACGCAGGTCGAACTCGGTAACCAGATGCCTTCCCAACTAAATGCGATACATGCGTTCTTTGCTTGCTGTGAGTCATATGGATGATGCAATTTTCCAAGAGATCTGGCTTGATAAGCTTCCCTGCCCATGCAGCAGGTATTGGCTATGCTCGACATGAACACCTCATTAGAAAAACTGCCACTCATGCAGACCGAATCATGGAATGCAACCATAGCGTACCGCATGTTCTAGTCTTCAACAGACATCGGTCTGAACTTCCATATCTGATAATTTTGGCACTTCTGCTCAAGAAGGCACCCTATAGCCAGAAGGTCACACTCCCTAAATGGAGTTACCATCGTACTGTTGCGCCTGTCAACGGGCCGCACCATCATCAGACCTTTCGCAACCGCCAAATACCATGCGCAGCAGTAAATACGACTCTTATGTACGCAAGTCAGCACTATGTATTCTGCTATTAGCAATCTTCAGTCAACCAAACGTCAAACATATCGAGGTGGACGGCCTCAATCACAGGAACGGCAGCAACGGAACCTGTGCTGGTACCATCATAGGTATGGCGTAAAGGCACGCAAGTGTATTCCACCGTGCGCATTCTCACAGAAACGGCACTAGTAAAACGACAACGACAGCCAGTGATGGTGACGACTGCTGCTGGCCAGTCGTGACCCATTCGCTTCTTCTATATCACCGATAAGTCGAGCGGTCTCCGTTTCCTTATCGATACCGGTGCTGAGGTTAGTGTAATTCCACCTCCCAGGTGTCACCACCTCAAACCTTCACAAATTCTCATTACAGGCTGCTAACAGCCCCGCAAAACTCACGTAAATAATGCATCCGAAAAACTCACACTATTCGGGGACTGATGGTATTAAGAGAGTGCCAAGCTTTCCCCGATTGCTTAACCATATATTCTCAGTTTATGTTTTAAACAGATTCTTTCCTGATTCATGGAAGACATCTATTATTCTTTCTGTATTCAAGTCGGGATTTCGTTCGGACGTAAATAATTATCGAGGCGTTCACGAAACCCCGGCTCTAGCAAAATTCTTGAAAAAATATTTTTAATCAAATTCTTGACTTATAAAATAAGCTCTTAAGCGACTCGCAATATGATTTTCTACCTGTGAGATCATGCGAAGTGTGTCACTTAGCTTTCTTAACCTGGTCACTTCCCTTCGTAATGAGCACCAGTCAGTGGTTGTGCTCTGCTTTGACCTGAGCAAAGCCTTTGACAAGGTACCGCACAGACGTTTTCTGGTGAATCTGGAAGCCCTCGGTATCTGGCCTCCTCTCCTTGACTTCATTGGTTCCTACTTGTCAAACCGCAGCAAGAAGGTCTTAGAAGGCAATAGCTATTCGACGCTTCAGTCAATCATGAGAGGTGTTTTTCAAGGCCTGGTTCTACATCAGTATCAGTCTCAGTATATTTGAGGGAAATGTAGGTGAGTCGCCTTTGAATTCCCTATTTGTACATGCGAGTTGTGGTTTCAAAAAAATAGTATCTCGAAATGTTGGCGAGGCCAATTGATATGAGCCAACTGGGTGGAACATAGTTGCAAAGAGCAGACAGTGAAAAAAACTCCCGGTGATATTAAGGAAAAAAAACTGTCGCCCTTGGGGAGGGGGTCCAACGGGGGCATCGCGGAGGTCACATGAATCAGCACCTAAGTGTGAAAGGTGCAGCCAGATGCTCCCTTGTTGATTGCAGAGTCCGTTGAATGATTTCAAAGGCAGAGATATCCGCCCAGATCATCGTCGGTCCGTTGCGGTTAAAACCAAGGGAGAACTTTCATACACTGCATGGGCGATGACCAGCAGGTCCAGCTGATGCGAACGCTCACGGTGTCACCAAGGTGTGCAAATAATTAAGCAACGAAGACCTCGTGGACCTCAGCATGTGCATTATGGGAGAGTGCAAGCCCTCGAACGAAATAACAAACATAAAGAAATGTTACTCAAATATAGCTAATAGTATTCTAAATACCTTATTTTATGACGTCACTTTTGCAGTTTTCATTTCATGTTGTAACTCGCATTATTATATTGATCTATTTTTCGCTTAAAAACCTCCAAGGAGTCCAACATAACAACATCCAAAGGAAGATTTTTCCAAGCCACGATATAAATGTGCCTGGCGTTGTTATTGATCTGGGCATATCATATGCCAACTGTCTCAATCTTTCCGAGGATTGGCCCTGTTTGTCTCCAAAGCTCGTAGAACTGCCGGGTTTTTCCTCCAAAATGTTAAAACTATTGATATTAGACTCCGCCTTTATAAAATGTACGAAAGACCTGGCCTAGAATACTGCTCGTTTCTGTTTAGCCCTCTGCGCGCCAGCGAACGGAAGAAAAAAGAATTGGTCTAGCTATTCTTCAAGAAAATAATTTTATCGTTGGAGCACCGTAATCTGTCGTATCAAGAACGCTGTGGGCTTGTAAACATTGATCCCTTATGGTTTCGCCGAGTGCAGAAGGGACTCTTTTTACTGTTTAAGCTTTTTAATAGTCGTACATTTAATTATCTTACCACTGTGAGGCAGCTAGACCACCGTCGGCGCAGCAGTCATCGCAATGTATTTTTATTTCTTCCATTAGCTCCCACAGTTAAGTATCGACGGTTCTTTTCGGTAAACGCCATGGCCATGTGGAATAAACTTCCCCATAATATAAAAATCCAGCGAAGTTTTTCTTTGTTTAAGATAACTTTTAGTAGTTTTTTGCATTCAGAACAGTTTCCAAGAATTCTGGGCACCGACACGGTAGAATCTGTTTTCCTGTCCGACGGAGTGCGTGGCATCTGAACCCGATCCCAGGTGTTTCCTTGAGGGATACGGCACCGTCTCTGCAGCCTGCACCCGTTGACTTCTTCGGAAGACAGTGAGCAACCGTACACGGATGCTTTCTTGCCTGGGGCAGAATCCCGGTTCCTAGCAAAGACAGAGAGACTGCATACAGACTGTAATTGTGTTAACCCTTCCCTGATCTGAACTGCTATCATCCTTACATGCGGCAGTGTTTTTCTCCTGAATAACATAAAGATAGGAAAAACACTTATAATGATATATATTCAGGAGTTTTTTTTCACTGCCAGTCTGATCCCCACTGAATATTTCATCTGACAATGCCTGTAAACCAGCATTTAAATACAATTATTATTATTATTATTATTATTATTATTATTATTATTATTATTATTATTATTATTATTATAACTAATTTGGAGAAGAAATACTTCCGAGCGTCTAGCCTTGCTCTAGTCACACGTAATTTGAGAGGATGGCCTCTAAATTACGGTGTTGTTGCTAAATCGAAGAAATCACCTGGGACGAGACAACAGTCCTGGACGCGTAGTATGCGGAATGTTAGTATCAGGTCTCCCCAAAGCTCTCTTTAGCGCGAGGGAAAGAAATTGAGATTCGAAAGCCGTGTTTCATAAGATTGTGAGCCTTGTCCTAGGACAATTTTTGGGTTGCTCGCCTTTGGACCTTTTCGAGGATGTTGGGGTCCATCGCCACCCGGGGTCTCCAAGCTTGGATAGCGGACTCCAACTGCGGCAGCATATATGTTCCAAAGACCTGAGCGAAGCAGTCAGTAGTGAAGGCTGCAAAAGCTGGTCTAACAAGTACAGTATTTAAATAAGTTAACTTTTAGAACGGACAACTATAAGAGATTTAGGTCTAAGTTACACGAATAAGCTAGCATTATCACCTAATACAAATCGAATTTCTGAAAAGGCTGCATAGATATGTGGTTTTATATCACATAATTTATTCCTTCCGGAAATAAAGTTAAACCTATACCGCATGTTTGTTCTTCCTATCCTAGAATACTGCTGTCCCCACTTTGGGTTGATGAACACCTCTGACCGCGTATAGATTGAAAAAGTTCAGAGGGTTTTTACTCGAAGACTATTTTCTCTTCCTGGATCCAGTATCTTTTACACAGATAGATGCCAGTTAACAAACATAAAATTTCTCTGGGTTAGAAGATTTGAAACCGGTCTCTGCATCCTGTTTCGCGTTACCTCTAGCCCAAATCTCCCAAGAATTAACGCTCTTGCTCCGGTAGATCGACCCTATGCCACTCGTAATTCCTCCATGATCATTTCACCACCTCTTAGCTCCACAACTAATCGTTCTCAGCTTTTTGCCTCCAAATATGCTTTCATATGGAATAATCTTCCACTGGAAAATTAGGTTGTCGTCTACATTAGCTATTTTCAAAACAAAATTATGCATATAATTAACTTCGGAAGATATAAAGTCCTTATTGTCTGTTTCCTTCCCAAACTCGCAACTTTTGGATTTCGAAAAGGGTCCATCTGGTATTTGAGGCAGCTCAATCGATACTATATTGGTATCTTACTGCAGAGTAAATCTTTGCATTTACATTTGCGTCCCCTCTTTTAAACTAGCATCACCAACTCTTGACAACCTGGATACTTTCCTCCAATTCTTGATGATCGAGGCGGGTTCTGATGTTTCATCTCTTTGGTGGTGGACTATGCAGTCAGCAAGGTCCCATCTCGATGATGATCTCGTGACCTCTACTGTACCCTCTTCGTTTTGACCCTGTTGTCCACGATGAGTTCATTTTCTCTCACCTCCACTGGTGTTTGTAAACAAAGCTCTGACTGCTTTATTATCTCTTACCCGACAAGGAGCGTTCAAAACCCTCATACGTTGTCAGCAACATCACAATACTATCCCATTGCATCTAGCTATTATTTTTTAGTAAAGCAGTTCTTTTCTCCTATGTTTTTTCCTTTTAAATTGGCGGCTCGCTGAACTCCGCCTTCGATTTAACCGTAGGATTTCGTTTTACTGCTTCTTTTCCAGTTCACCGTATATGCCAAAGATTGTGGAGTTTTGTTTTAAAAATGGCAAATCGTTCTGAATAGGATATGCTTACCATACAACTAATTTCTGCTGTTCATATGGATGCTCACATAGTGCAGCCATTATCCACTTTGTATTTATTTATACCACGATACTAAGTTTGTAATGATGGGGCCCTCTGGGCCTTATATATACAATTTATTATTATTATTATAGAATCAACAGGCGGACTTCGCTACCTTTGTGCAATTAAGGGAGGGATTTAAGCGAGGGTGTTCTCCAGACACCCAGGTCCTTTTGGGCATCTACTTCTTTCAATGGAACGCCATTCAGATGGTAAATCGTACGGTTCGAAGGATTGATTTTCCCGACTCGTATGATGTTGCACTTGCTCTCCTTAAACGGCAAGAGCCAGTTATTTGACCATTTATGGAGTCGGTTTAAGTTTGCCTGAAAGTTATCTTCGTCAGTTGCAGTATTAATGACGCTCCAAAGTTTGAGATCATCGGCAAACATGGCAATATCACAAACCATTTCTTGTTGGCACAATCTTTGATGTAGACTATGAACAAAATAGGGCCAAGAACAGATCCTTGGGGAACAACACTCTCAACATCAACCTTTGTCTACTGTTTGTCGCTGATATGGACAGTTTATGAGCGGCCAGTTAAGAAGTTTTCTATCCATGTCAGAAGTCTACCTCTTACTCCTATGTAATTGAGTTTATAAAGAAGGCGGCAGTGCGACACGCTATCAAAAGACTTTTTGAAGTCGATATAGACGGCCTGCACCGTATTTCCTCTATCAACCGTCTCAGTCCAACGTTCTAAACAGTAAAGCAAATTTGTGACGCATGATCGATCTCTACGGAAACCATGCTGGACCTTGGAGAGCAGATTTTTAAGTTCTAGGAACTGCATAAGTTGTTGCTTTATTAGTTTTCCATGATTTTGCTGCAAATTGAAGTAAGGCTGATCGGTCGATAAATGTTTGCAGAGACCCGGCTTCCACCCTTATAGAACATCATAATCCATGCGGATTTCCAGTCAGCTGGTATACTTCCAGTCTGGAAGGATGTTTGGGAAAAGCTTAGAGAGTGGTTTTGCCAGTTCTATCGCGAGCTCTTTCAACAGCTTGGCAGGTACTTCATTGGGACCCGGTGATTTAGATTCCTTTAACCCAAAAGTTCCTTGAGGACAATAATGTTGGGGAAATGAACAGTCTTGACTATTGTATCCATTTCGAAGCTTGGCTTCACAGATTACAGAAGGGACTATTTTTACTGTTTAAACTACTAAACAGTCGTACATTTAACCCCCTTACATCTCTGAGGCACCTCGACCACTCTCGGCGCACCAGTCATCGAGATGTATTTTTATTTCTTCCTTTGGCACGCACAGTTAGATACCAACAGTTTTTTTCGGTAAACGCTATAGCAATCTGGAATAAGCTACCTAGAAGTATCAAAATTCAGCAAAGCTATCCCTTGTTTACGCAAATTTTCACTAGTTTTCTACATTCAGGACACCTTCCAAATCTTTTGGGTGCTGACTCTGTTGAAGCTCTCTTCGGTTCTGATGGCGTTCACGAACTCTGAATCCTGTGCCGGTCTTCACTCAGAGGGCAATATTACTGGCTCTGCAGAACTCAATTGGCTTATTTCTCAGTTGACAGCGAACAGCCGCTCGCCGACATACCTGCTGGTGCAGAATACCGGATCCGTAACACTAAATGGAGAGGTTCTTCACCGGGCACCTGTGTTAACGCGTCCCTGTCCAGAACTTTACTTAATCAATAAGCTGCTGGTTTTTCTCCTGAAAACACCTGAAACAACAATCAGGAGTTTTTTTTCACTGTCAGCTTGACCCTCTACTGTATATATATATATTTTGACCTTCCCTTAAAACTGGCAATAAATAAATAAAATAAAAATAGTATCTCGTTTCCTTTGTGAAAACAGACCAGAAACATTCTGAAAAATGATCAGCCTTCGCACCGTCTTAAGTAAGATCAATACCCTCGGCGATCCTCAACAGGGGTATCGGATCCTTGTTCCGTGTCTTGTGCCTGAGGTAACCGTAAAACAGTTTCGGGTTCATGGTAGCCTGGTTCAGCAGGTCCACTTCAAAAGCCTGTCTTGTTCTAACAATAAGGCCCTTGACCCGATTTCTCGGCATTTTGTACGCATTTAGAGATGCAGGAGTTCCGTCCGTAAGGGATTTTTTCCACAATATCCGCTTTTTGTTAACTTCGATTTTAAGGCTTGCGTAAGCCATCACGGTCTGTTGGTGAACCTTTTTTTCAAACTTGGACAGTTGTTTTCGATGAGTCTGTTCAGTATGTCCCGGAACGTTTCCCAGTCCTCGGTGGATAATTGCTGCACTATGTGA
>WEDG01002232.1:0-147105 GCA_017591395.1 Schistocephalus solidus
TTTTTGATGATTTGGTCACTGCCTTTTTTAACTGTACTATGACTAACCGTATTTCTTCGAGTATTGTTATCTTACAAGAGCTTCCTTAAGTCTGCAAGCTCATTTTCCAGTTTTTGAACTCTTAGTAATAAATGAGAAAATCCCACACAAGATTCGTCCTCGTATCCGACGGATTTGGCTGCCATTACGCTTTATGCCCGCTTTGCTGGTCCTTGGTTGTAAATTCAATTCAATTCAATTTATTGAGGGAAATGGGCATGGGCCTTTGAGTAACCTATTTGTAATGTAAAATTAAGTGCGGTATACAGAGAAACCGTGTGGGTTGCAAAGGTACAAAAGGCGGTCATAAAATAGGACAAGTGGTGCACGACTCTCGAGGTTAAGATAAATTCCTCATCGCTCAGGCTCGTTGCGGAACATAAAACTGTCAAGGTTCCTTTTAAAGCTTTCCAGCGATGGTGACATCACAACGTCTTCAGGAGGGCATTCCATGGTTTTTACCACTCTGACAGAGAAGGAGAACTTGCGCACATCCAGTCCCGCCTGCTGGACACGCAGTTTCAATGGGTGACCTCGGAGATGGGTCGTGGCGGCAAATTCAAAGAAGTCCGAGAATTCCAGGCAACAATCCAATCCCTTCACAATGCGGAATGTCTGCAGGAGATCACCACGCATTTTGCCTATAACTCAAAGGGAACAGATTAAGATTCATTAGGCGGGTTGGATATGGCAAGGAGCTTTGACTTCTAACCATTTTGGTGGCTTTCCTCTGTACTCTTTCAAGGCAGTTCTGATCTTGAACTGTCCAGGGTTTCCAGGCGTTTCCAGGGTTTCCAGGGTTAACTGATCGAGTACCAGTCGTGGATACAGAAACAAGCACAACAGGCTTTCCTTTAAAGGAAGTGCCATTACTGGTTATGCTGCTATCAAACATTTGCTTTAGTCCATGAGTTTTAAAAAGACTGCGTGTGTGTATGTTCTGTTTTGGGCGTATAACGAAAGATTTCGACTGGGTTTGTAGTATGGTGAATATTTACAGCAATATGAGCAAAAAATGCGCCTATGTGTTCAAAAAATCTTTAAATAAACCATAAATAGTATGCAAAATATGCAGGAACGACACAGCCGTTTGGAGATGTTGAAAGTCCTGGATAACTTCAGATCTTCACGAGGTTGTACAAATTTGGTTCCTTGAGCGGTTATCAGTTTCTATTGGTGCAGAGGCTGCGTAGTCAAATTGAATAAGATGATAAACAAATTTCAATTTGATGCCGTTTTATGACGAATTTCATCACAAGAAAAATTCCAGATGAGCAGGAAGCAAGTAAGTACGTGCAGTTGGAACAGTATTGTCCGGAACAGTCCTAGTGAAGTGGAGACGCAGATCAAATTGTCCAAGTTGGAGAACAAATAATTGGTGGTTCTTATAGGGTCTTCAAGTTCAAAACGAAGAGGGGACAGTAGAGGTCATGAGATAATCATCGAGATGCGACCTTGCCGACTGCATAGTCCACCAATCAAAGAGGCAAAATAATCAGAACCCGCCTTGAGCCTCAACTGAACCTGGAGACCATCGTCGGGTTTGCAAAAGCGGAGAAAAGTTCCAAGGTTGTCAAGACTTGGCGATGCTAGTTTAAGAGGTGGGGGGTCTGAATAGATAAGTGGGACATAAGTGCACATAAGTGCACATCGCAGACAAAGAAGTCAGGATAGATGGATTTAAACTTATCCGCCTTGATAGAAACGGACGTAGGGGTTGCCGCATCGTAATGCTCATGCAAGACCGCATTGAATACATTCCGAATGTGTCCTCACCAAATAGGAACGCATTTTGCGAAATACTTAGTTGTTAACGGAAAGTGCCAAACCAACCGGACCTTATTATTGCCGTGGTATATCGACCGCCCAGGACATACGATGGACACGGACGAAGCACTCATCATGGAGGTAAAGCAAACCTACCGCAGCAAACACTCAAAATACTTGGAGATTTTAACGCCCCCGATATCGATTGGGTATTGATTTACTGCTCGCGATCAGAAAATTCGTTCGAACAGAAATTACTTCCGTTGGTAATTGACAATAACAACACGACAAAATAGAGACGTGGTTCCAAAATAGGCAGCATTCAGGCTGTTTGGAACGAATCATTAGTAGAGACGACAATTGCATCCTTTATTAAAGTCCTCCGTGCCCCTTGGACAAAGGGATCATTGCGTTCTTGCAAGGGAGTACAGTTATTTTTCGGACCTGAAAGTCGAGCAGTTAGGGAGAGAAATGTATGGAAAGAGAATTATCCGAAAAGGAAAGAACAACTGAATGAGATAAACTGGATCCCTGTGCATATATCTGACCGAAATGCTCCCGGATTCTTCATAAGTATCTTGATTCAGCAATTGGTAGAGAAATTCTGTCCACTTAAAAGGCGATCGTGCGTCTCCCGACCCGAGTGGGTGACATCGGAAATAAATATAAGCATGGTATCAGGGTATTTATAGCAATAAGGACGATTGAACACATGAAAGCCCAAAAAACAGAAGGCACGAATGGCAGCCAAACGGACAAGATTTTGCTGTGACAATGAGCGTATAGGCAAAACCCTTAGAATATGCACTTGGCGTTCGCATCAATGAAGTATGTAGTGTAGACGAGGGTCGAAACTGCTAAGAACCGAGGTGTACAAAATAAATTAACGCTAAGTGGATAATTGTGTCTAAACTACAAACGACAAAAGGACGACAAAAATTTCAGAGGATTGTTAGAATGCAGACTCACGAAAAACCCAGCTTCTAGATAGCGAGTGTTGTTGAGGATTGTAATGAACTCTGAGCTAGATCCAGAAAGCAATGCATCAAGGATGAAGAGCAGAGTCAGAAGTTCAATTGAGACGGCGATAAGTAGAATGCAATCGAGAAATGAAGATCAATCATTGCAATTGACTGAAAGTAATTGAGAGAGATCAGTACAATCAAGATTGCAGCGGTGACATGCAGCAGCGAAAAGAGAAGACGTCCAACATGCCGGTTGAAGCTGGCTGGTTTGTTTTATTTAGCACATTAAAACAAGGGATCATAAAGATTTCAGGTGAACAAGAGAGATACAAAGATGTAAATTGTACAAATACCTACAAGTACCATTTTCAGCCGCGTTGAACATTTAAGTTTTTGCCTAGGCGCAAATTGATTGTGGACGCAAAAGCTCCGCTTTTTACATGTGCTAGGAAAGCCACAAGCGAAATGGGTAATTGGCGATGCTATGTGAGATCGGGTATTCATACTTACACATTTATATTCTTGCTGCTCTGTCTTTAAGATTTTTTAATTACAAAAATATCCTCGTGGAATTTCGGCCTTAGCGTAATAATATCATTGAAGAAAACATATAAGTGAAAACTTGATAACTATTATTCTGTGAAACCATCGCCAATCTTGAACTTCAGAATATGTGAATAATGTTAGACCTCGGCCTGTTTTACTGGCTCAAAAGGCGCTGCTTAGACCTCTTTCTGCACAAAGATGAGGAGATGGGTAGGTTTTTGTGTTCGTTCTCCGGCATCTGTGGGTTTAGGCAAAATTTTGAATTTTTATTTAGAAAATAAAATCTTGTTCAGATTTAACCAAACCCAGACTAAACGCAACATATAAAGTTGTGTTTATTTGGGTCCAGGTGTGCACACATGCATGAAAGGTCCATGAACCTTTCATCCATTATTCAATTTTTCCTAAGAAAATTATGTTATTTGGAATTTGACCGTGTGAGTAATTATAGCTTTTGCTGTTCATCCAAGCATTCATCTTTTTAACTTCATTGTATGCAATACCCGATACTAATTTTACAGCGTTACGCTCGCGTCCTGACGCCTGCGCTGGTTGGCGCCTCGATTTCGCCCTCCCAGACATGTGCGCACCCCATACAAGAGCTACTATTGCAGGGCTGACCACCTCCCACCCTTCCCCCCTTTCGTGTGTGTGCACTCTATCGAATGCTGCTCACTGTTTGACAGCTGCTTGCCTTGTCTTCTCGACCCAGGCGTTCTTCCCGCAAGGAATTCCCTCTCACTCCCCATCCTCTCCCCGCAGGGTGCACTATGGACCCCGCCTTCGTCAAATCTATACAGCCACAGTCAGGTTTTGTCGTAGCGGGCACTTGCGTGCGCACGCGCGCTCTCGCCGTAACTGAAGCTGTCGCGCGATAAGCAGCCGTCGTCGGTGGAACGTTTCACTCGGTGTCTGAATCTGTCTGAATCTAGGTCAGTTAGGCTTAAACCCCATGCAGGGAAATGTCTGGGGTTGTGACTTGCGGAACTGCTCTTGAAGGTGGGGGCAGGTGTCTTGACGCCGGTTTACGTAAACCGTTTTTCAATTAAGTCAAAAACATCAGTGGTCAAGCAACAATAAATATACTATTGATTTGTTGCAACATATCCGTTGTATATTTCTTGTTGCTTAATCATCCGTTCGCCGTTTCCAATCTATTATAAACCAAACCATGTTCTCAAAGATGTCTTTGGTCACCGATAGTTCAGTGGTTTCACCGACTCAATGAGAAATTTATATGGTATATAGCATGCGACCAAGGATGTTGAGCATACGGCACAGGATTAACGTACCGCATCTTGGGTAGCTTCGAACGTCCGGGAAATAGTCGGACAGGATTGTTAGGTAAACCATTGCGCAAAAACAGACGAATAAAGTAGAAAAAATAGTAGAAGAAAAATAGAGGTATGTAATATATTTTATATATGGCACACCTTAAACAGATTGGTGAGCCCCACACTATCATATATATATATATATATATTAAAGTGGAACCGAAAAAGCCAAGGGAGACCGGAATGGCCATTTCTGGCCTATTAGCCGTCATCAGCCAGTCATACCCAATCCCAAGTGTGGCACACCTGGGATTCGAACCCGCGATCTTTGGTAATTGAGTCGAACGCTCTACCATTGAGCCACGGGCTCGTTGTTTTTGTCGGTTGCGATCGGGTATATGATGATAGTATGTTGCTCACCGATCTGTTTAAGGAACATGTATGTTCCGTTGTGCCCTGGAGCTCAGACTAGATCCCTCGCTGGCGGTCGCATAGTGACATGTAGCATATGATGTTAAAGTGGAACCGACAAAGACAAGGGTGACCGGAAGGGCCATTTCTGGCTTATTAACCGTCATCAGCCAGTCGTACCCAATCCCAAGTGTGGCACACCTGGGATTCGAACCCGCGACCTTTGGTATTTGAGTCGAACGCTCTACCATTGAGCCACGGGCTCGTTGTTTTGTCGGTTGTGATCGGGAATATGATGATAGTGTGGGGCTCACCGATCTGCTAAAAGGAACATGTATGTTCCGTTGTGCCCTGGAGCTCAGACTAGAGCTTTCGCAGGCGGTCGCATAGCGACGTGTAGCATATGATGAAATGGAACCGACAAAGACAAGGGAGACCGGAATGGCCATTTCTGGCTTATTAGCCGTCATCAGCCAGTCATACCCAATCCCAGGTGTGCCATATATATATATGCTAATGGTAAAAGAACCTCACGATGCATGATAACCGTATGAAATAAAAGAAAATCAAGTCAGTGTCAGGTAAACAGCTGACAAGGAGCGTAGCGCTGTCGGCAACCGCAACTCTGAAGGTAGGGGATACAAACAGCGAATGTTGAGCGAAGGGGGGGAGAGATATCAGCGTTAGGGAAGGCGGAATGGAACACCCGCCATCTTCGCCCACATTCGATTTCACCTTTCCCACCCCAGATCCAGCCAGAAATAACTTTAGTCCATTTGAGCAATTCTGTGGGGTGTTGCAATATCAGTATCCAAATATCCCTAAACAGAGCAAGAAGGCGGATACGCGCCTGTACATGTAGACAGTTTAAACGCTTGTGAAACTTATATTGACTCGGCGGGTAGACATTATGTATATTCAAACGTAAAAACGTTAATTTATTGACGTATATCCGGAAATTAAAACACTCCAATGAACTTTTCCTAACGTACTTTCGTCTGCGAAGGTTGTATCATATCATTTTTGTTATAAAGATTATTACTATTCTTTATTCATAGTAAATGTTTATGTTCCAAAACCGTCCCAGGTTTGCTATAAGTTTTTGTCTTTATAATTTTTAACGGAATTTCTACTACCGTCATATAAAGCCTGTTAAGGTACTAAGACGCTAGACGCAGACAACTGTTTCACTGCCAGTACGCCATAGGCCCGTGTTGTACCTTCTGAAGTTAGATATGCAAACTTGTTAAAAGATAAGGCGCGGCACTTAACGTTCCTTATCGACAGCAACCAGCTGGCGGGCGGACCGAATGAGATCGAGCGGGGTTTCAACCACAACTGAGCATCGTATGTCTTCTCCTCGGACAACCCAATCATATATTTGAGTTCGCCTGTCGGTTGCCCGTCCACCCATAAATGTATGCGAACTCCAGGCTCGTATACTGCGTTATACGCTTATTTTTTCTTTCTATTCTTAGATAGTCTTTTTCATGCTTGAACTTTCACTCCTTGTCGAATCCTTCAGCAGGGCCACACATTCACGCAATGAATGTTTACATACCGGAGTGCCGACCATTATTCCAGTTTTACAGCAAAATAGACGAACTTTTTTCAGTTATGCTTGTTGACTACATCGCATGTAGTTAGCATTTGTATGTTCCAGGGCCCTCTTTCTTACTCCTTCCAGACTAGTTTGTATCCTCACTCATCAAAGGCCGTGGCTTCTATAACTTAATACCGCCGTATACTGATGTTGGGTATGGATTTTGATGACGATCATGTCGCCTTCTTCGATCACGAGCCTCCCGACCCCAGACCCTTGCCTCGTCGAAGGGTGTATCTCTGGCCAATTGACAGTTCCACCGGTCGAATAAAACCACGACGAGTGTCTCTAGAAACGGGCAAGAAACGGTCCATCTCGCATCACCCATTCCATTCAACAAGGTTTCCAGTTTCCGAACGCTTGACTAGTGAAGGTGAATTCTGTTCTGATTCTGGCACATTTCATCTCTTGAGCCATCGATCTGCGATGACCTTGCCCGCAGTTCAACAATCAGCCAACAACGACCAAGTGGACAGTGGTAATAGCGAATTTTTCGATAACGTACGTCAACACTGATTAATTCCTTTTTTACGTGCAGTACATGAAAGTCGGCCTTTTTTCAAAATATTGCTTGCCAAAAATCAAATTGGTCAGAATAAATGACATCATAAACAACGGAGGCCAATGTGACCATCTCTGGTTAATTAGCCGTGTCCACACGATCGGGCTCCAAGGCATAGTGAGGTGAGCATATTCTTTACGATGACTGAACCTCTCCACAGGTCAAGTAGAATAGCTGTTTTCATTTCGAGTATAGCCATCTCGTTCTTTTACTCACTTCTTGTACGTAGTAAAGCTCTGATAATGTCTGACCTAGCCGCCTTCCATGTCACTGATATTGCCTCCATGCGTAACGATCCGCAGCAAAGGATCCAGACAGCTCCATCAACGGATACCGACTGCTGAAGGTGAGAGATAAACTTCCATACCTGAACGAAATGTGTCGAGTCTGGTTTTGAGTCGACCCCTTCATCGACGCCTCCAAATGGGCAATGGCGCCGAATGGGGGGGCAGCAATCATGAGCTCGCGAGGCGGATGACAAAGAATGTGCCCAAACCACAGTCTTTTTTCTTGGATGGCTTGTCGCAGCGAGTGTGGACTCATTTGAGATAAAGTCCGTGTACTTCACTCGAAGGATGGTCCTCATGCAGCGATAATAAAAGAAATTTAACTTTCACTCATCATCCATGCATACGGCCCAGTATTCACAACCATATTAAGGAACTGACCGGATGGATTTATGGTACATATGGATCGTTTTGTAAATGAAGATGTCGCGTCAGATCTGTAGACACTAACCCTTAAGAAACCCTGGCGAACAGCATCAATTCGGAAGACCATGTCATCCCTACTCTGCCTATTCGACAGCAGCTACGTCCCGAAGTACTGAAAGCTGTCTAATTCTCAAAGTTAACTCCCATTACTATCAGGAGCGGCCTTCTCCTGGTCAGGTATGCAGTTAGTAAACACTTTTCTCACTTTTCCAGCACTTATGGAAACATCGACAGATTTAGCGGCCTCATTCACCTGTGAAACTATAGGCTGTAGATCACCAAAACTTGAAACTGGCCAGGCGATATTCTCAGCATAGTCGAGATCAGTCAGCCGGCGTGCCGATGCAAGTTCGAAACCGTCAAAACTATAATGAGCACTCCCAAGAATTCAGTCAATAACGTGGCTGAACAGAATAGGCGACGTGATAAGCCCTTGTCGAATATCACATCGGATGTTGAATAGTTGAGAGAGCTTTTTATAGACGAGGTTTCATAGTGGTGGAGCAGTAGTAGGCCTTGAGCATGGCAATGATTCCTGTCGGTACACTATCTAGTTCCATTAATTTCTACAGGAACTCACGATTGGTGGAACCGTACAACGGCCAAGTTAATAGAACAGGCTGCTGTCCGTTGTTGTTAGCTATGATGGAATCCCAGAATGCACCGCACCGTAAATATTGGGTCCGCACACCAACACCCAGCTTGAAATTGAGCTTGCTTGGACCTTATCCTTGAGTGGCACATAGCCTATAATTGTCTGCGAGGAACAACAGTGAAACCTTTTGCAGCAACGTCGATGAGGCTTATGCTGCGGTAGTTATTGCATCTTGTCTTTTCTCCCTTTCTGAAAACAGGAAGAAGAATTTCTGACCCCTAATCATATGGAACAACCTCATCTGTTCACGCTCGTTTAATCAAATCAGGGAACCAAGGCGTCAGACTTTCGACACATGACTTTTAGATTTTAGCGAGAAAACCCTCTTCCCCAGACGCCTTCTTGTGAAGCCTCAATATTGCGTCGGAAGCTTCTTCAGAAGGAAGTTGCATAACACCGTATAAGTTGGAGATAAAATCGCGGCAGAGGAGAGCGAGTGTGTTATGGGCTGTCTGTTGAAGTTGAGGCGCTGGAAGTGCTCACGAGAGCGATTGACCTTGGTTGAATTTCCAACAATAAAGCCGCTATTCACATCGCGAACAGAGTCACTCACTGCAGAAGGCTAACCACTAACTGGGTGGCATTTTTTAAAATTCCCGAGCGTCATTAGCGTTTAAGGCCTGCTCTATGGGGTTGTTGTTTTGGCCCAATATTTCTGTTGGTTATTTTGAGCTGATTTTTTTGCCATCTTTTTTGGAGTTGGCAGGAAAAACATCGTTGCGGTATCTGGCTCGAGTCGTCTGAGCAGACAACTGCAAGATTCTTCCGCTCATCCCATCACTGCGACGTCGCTGGATCTATCCAAGAGTTTTTTTAACCTGTCCCGTAGACTGATAATTGCAATGATGACCATTGGATGCTGCCTTCTCCGTCGGCTTGGGTCTTTAAGCAGGACCGAACCCCCTAAATGGACCGCGTGGTAGATGCGCTGGACAAACATCGGGGCCAAATCAGGTTGTGGCAGGCGTTATTCGGGATGCGGTCCGGTAACAAATGCCGAACGTGGGTACGCGTAGGTGCAGGCTCATGCCGCATCCCGCTGTCCCACTCCGTGAGATATGATTCATCCGCGCCCTCTCCCGCCTCTGGTCTTCTTGACGCTGTCTTCACACTGGGCCAGGGTGGGGAGGAGGAGAGTGCGGCAGCTGCAGCGCAAGGCTACTATCATTTAAAACTAATCCACTCGTAAGTCTCCGTCCCTGCAGTACCATGCTCTGGAGCATACGGTCGGCATCGTTGGACCATGACGGTCGAAATATCATAGTGTATCGATGCTGGAAGCACATGTTGATAACAGTCGGTTCTGTTCATCAAAGTCTGGCATTCTCCCACCATTGGCGCATCGAGAGCCATGTCCAAAAAGGCCAATAAGTTGACAGTTTAAAAAGTCGCCAGGTCCAGTCCGGCCATTTCCAGCCCCCGGCAACAATGAGCACAACATGAGGTCTTTCAACTAAATCTTGCAGCTGCGAGTAGATTTCTTGATCGCGCTGTTTGGCAACTAGTATTGATGCGTACACGAAGATGACAGATTTTCGCAAGGTGACCTTTAAGTTTGTTAATTGATCCTGTTATTTGCTAGTTCTCATACCATTAGTGCAAGGCTCGCTTTTTATGAGAGGGTTATCGCCGCACCATGTCCACGGGAAGAGTCCTTTGAACCGCTATAGAAGGAATAAAAAGAGATTTGACTTCCGAGAGTCTTATTTCTCGTGAATTCGGACCTCAGACAGGAGGCAGATATTCACGTTTTACTGACGAAGACTATGCATTGCACACTTTAGTTCACAGGATTAAGGAACTTTCCCTATTCCAACATTCAATACCAAGAGTCCGTTCCCGATTGAGTACCTCAGCTTGCTTTGTATTCGCCCTCACTTCTGGACCAGAGTGCGGAACGCCTATGTTTCAGCGGACGCCGTAACATGGGTCTCAATGCTGTCGTAGAACCTTTTTGAGCTTTCTTAGGGATTTCAAATGCAGGTGAATCCGCAATAGCGGCTCTGATTCTTTGTTCGATGTTGTTTCCTCGGGTGTTTTGGCACACTTACCTAATCACAAGGCGATCATGTCAAGCAAACTTATTTACTGGTGGTTCACGATCGCTATGTTACTGTCTCCATCTGGCTTTGCGCCATTTCATAAGGCAGTCGGCGTACCAGAGCTCAGCTCTCCGCGGCCTGGTAGGCCTGTCGCTGCCGGTCCGCAACTGCTTAGTCGTCGGGCCGGGAGTACATATTTCACAGCTAATTTTCACCGAAAACCGTTCCAATATCCGCCACCTGTAGGTGAGCCGGGTGGCCGGCAGTTAGCCTAACGGTCATTTAGTTAAGGTCTTTTCCAACCTCGTGGACTTCGAGTGCAGCCAACGTGGAATCACCGCCTCATTGAAGTAGCAGAATTTGACCATATGTCTTCTGGTCAACTCGGGTAGAAGAGGTCCTTCTTACCTAACGTAACTAGAATTTTTTGGGCTACTTTCTGGATTTCTGAGGTGATCGAAAATTTTTATGTTTCTTATGGTAAATCAGAGAGTGCTTTATGTTGTCCTTGGTCCTACTCTGCGATATCATCTTAATGTTGCCTTAACATCAGTCTCACTCGCATGAGATCGAAGCTTTTACGAAATAAGGCGTGGTAAATTTGGAATAGAATTCTGTCCGTGTATGACACATAACGGGTCGTTTAGCCTTGTCAACCATTGCACTCGCACACGCTTCCGGCCGTCTTCACATTTTTGCCCTCGAACAGTGGTTATTTGTGTAGGAAAAGGTAGCTGCCTCGAAAGTCTGCTATACTAGTAACACCCATCAGGTATTAGGACACGCTTGTCGTGTTGTGCCTTGGGGCTCAATCAAGAGACCTTAAGCCCTGACGTAACAATGAGCAGCAGATGAGTACTGGCAAAGACGAGTAAGAACGCTATGAAGGTCTGGATGACCTGGGTTGGGTATGACTGGTAGACGGCAGCACATAAGCCGAAAATGGTCATCCCAGACTCCCTGGCCCTCATTACGACGCAAACAAATTCATGCTCAAACCACTGCTGGACCCACTTCTTAATGCAGTGGGGTACCGCTAGGAGAGCATCAGTCTTCACCCGTGGGCGAACTGGACAGTCAACAATTAGTCTATTTGACGCTGCCTCATCTTCCTGTACTTACTTGTACTTGTAGCGGCTGCGATCACGCCTGATCTAGCCGGCCTCGATTATGTCACGTATTGCACCTCATCACGCGTGAAGATTTGCGGCAGCAGACCTGGCTAGCTCAACCCATTCAGTTCTCCGGAGAAGAATGCCGGATACCAAAGCTCCAAGCACCGCCTCCATGTCTTGCCGAACCGTGTCTAGCCAGTTTTTTTAGATTACCTTCTCGACACCTTCAAGTGGGCAATGGCGCCGGATCGAGAGCATCAGAACTGAGCTCGTGCGACAGGCGACGGAGGACGTGCCCGACCACATCAGTATTCTTGGATGGCCTAAAATATATTCGCGATATTTTCAAAGCGAGTGCGGACTGCCTCGTTTGAGACGTAGTCGGTGTACTTCACTGGAATGATGTCCCTCAGGTGGCGATAATCAAGTACCCCTAGTCTTCGCTCATCTTCCACCCGCAAAGCCCAGCATTCACAACCGTAGAGGAGGACCGACCGGACGGATGCACGGTACACCCAGATCCTCGTGACGACGAAGATGTCGCTTCGGGTCCATAGGCACTTTCTAAGGATCGAGAAAACCCTGCGAGCGGCGTCAATTCGGGAGCCACTGTCACCCTTACTCTGTACATTCGGCAGCATCCTCGCCCCCAGGTATTTGAAAATAATTACCTCTTCAAGTTGACAGCCATTTATCCCGAGGGGTGCTTTCTCCTGGTCACGGATGTAGCTCGAAATCAAGTTGTTCTTCCCAGTGTTTATGGATAGGCCGATCGAAGTAGCGATCTCATTCACCCGCGACACCACAGACTGTAGATCACCAAGGCTTAAGTCTAGCAAGGCGATATCGTTAGCGTAGTCTACATCCGTCAGGCGACGTCCGGATGCAAATTCCACACTGTCAGAACCGTTTAGGGCCTTCCAGATGACCTAGTTGAATAAAATAGGCGACAGAAAGCAACCTTGTCCGACACCACATTAGATATCGAAGGGTTGGGAGAGATTGTAAAGTACGGGGACTCGCGCAGTGGCCTTGATCATGGCAATGATTTTGGCCGGCACACCATCTAGTTCCATTATTCGCCAGAGGGACTCGCGATGGACGGAATCGAACGCAGTGGGGAAGTCAAAAAAGCTGATGGCTGTCGGCTGCTAATAGCCATGGCAAAATTCAGGAATGCACCTCAACGTGCATATCTCGTTCACGCATCCACGCCCAGCTCGGAATCCGGCTTGGTTGGCCCCGTCCAAGAGTCACGTACAGACTGAAACAATCTGAGATGAACAAAAGTGAAGACTTTCACAGAAACGCGATAAGGCTTATGCCGCGGTAGTTCTCACACTTTGTCTTGTTTTCATTCCTGAAGACAGACACAAGAATTCCCGAACTTCAGTCATAAGGAACTACTTCGTCTCTCCACACTTGCTCAATCATCTCATGGAGCCAGGGCACCAATGTCGACACAGGCCTTGTAGATTTCTGTGGGATTACCGTCCTCTCCGGGCGCCTCGTTATTGTGCAGCCTCTGTATTGCATGGGCAACTTCTCACTCGGAAGGGAGGTCGCAAGACACTGCATTGGCTTAAGATGGATGAAAATCAGCTGCAGAGGAGAGCGTGTGATTAGTTGCTTATCGAAGTTTAGGTGCTTGAAGCGCGCACGCCAGTGATCGGCCTTGGCCGAGTTGTCAATAATAAAGCCACCATGCACATCGCGAACAGGGTCACTAAGTATCGAGGGCTTACCCTAACTTGGCCGATAATGTGGTAGAGTTTGGGAGTGTCACCAACGTTTGAGGCCGGCTCCATGGAGGTCGTTATTCCAGACCAACATTTCTGCCGGTCATCCCTTGAGAACTTTGTTCCGGAGTTGGTGGAAGGAAGCATCGTTGCTGGGACCTAGCTCGAGCCCTCTGGGCAGACAGCGGCAGGGTTCGTCCACTAATCCAGTCATTGCGGTGCCGCTGGGTTAAATCCGATAATTTTCTCAACTGCTCCATAGGCAGATATCTTCAGTGATGACCATTGGTCACTGCCTTCTCTGTCGGCTCGGGTCGTAAAAGTGGAACCGAACTTCTGTATTCAGGGCCTCGGCAGTACTGGGTTGTCGGATTTTTGCGATATCAATGCATCTCTCACGTGGCATTTTGTGTGCAGATGAGAGGTAAACTTTCAGGCCTGTGCGAACAAGAACATGGGGAGATCCATGGAAGTTACCAGTTTTGGCACCACGCATCGATTTGCTATCGTGAACCTAGCTGTGGAACCCTGAACCAACTAGGAAATAGTTGATCTGCCTTGTGGTATGGCCGTCGTATGAATACCAAGTGAGCATATGTTTTTGGCGTTTCTAGAAGCACGTATTTATGACAAACAATCGGTTCTGCTCAGCAAAATGCACCATTCTATCACGATTGTCGTATCGAGAGCCAAGCCCAAACCGTCGAATGAGGTTACTATTTGACGAGTCCCCGGGTCCAGTCTCACCATTCCAATTTCCCGCAACTATCAACGGATAACGGCGAGGGAGTCTTCCTACTAACTCCTGCAGCTACGAATAGGTCTCCTTATCGTGCTGTTCAGCAGCTGATGTTGGTGCGTACACGGAGATGACAGAGATGTTGGTAAAGTGACCCTTCAGTCGCGCCTAAGCCCTTTCGATCATTGGCTGGTTCCCATGCAAGTAGTTCACGGTTTGTTTGTTCCTAGAAGGCAATATCAACACCGTGTCTACCAGACGAGTCGCGTGGGCCGCTGTGGTACAGGGTGAAGTTGAAGTTGACTCCCGGGATCTTTTTTTTCTCTTGAACCTGAGTCGGATATTCGGACTTCAGTCAGGCAGCAAACATCCACGTGGTACTGATGGAGACCGCACATCGTCAGATTTTATGTACCTGGGTCCAGAACAGTTCGCACATTCCAGCATCCAATACCAAGAGTCCGTTCCCGGTTGAGTTGTCCAGCTCGTATACTATTCGTCCGTACCACTGGACCAGGGTTGCGGAGTGCGTTGGTTCCCGCGGAGGCCGTAGCATGGATCGTAGTACGGTAATCAAACATTTTTCACGGGGTTTCTTGAGGATTTTGAATACAGGTGAGCCCCCAACAGCCGTACGGATTGTTTGTTTGAGGTTGTCTGTAGCACTTTGGCTTAAGAATCTAACCACACGTTATCGAGATTTCTGTAGTCTTTGAAGTTTCAGCCTTATTTCGAGTGCTAACAATAACAGTTCCTCATTAGTGGCTGCAGGCCATCTCTAAAAACCATTGTCTTTGCCTTTCAATCGAGCCTCTTTGGGTACTGTTTTTTTTAGTGTGAGAGCTTCGGGGTCTACATCCACGTTTTTTAAAGTAAAGTTGTACTTTCGTAATTGGGTGCGAACTGTGATCCTGTAGAATGGCGAAGTTTGGCAGCGTTAATAGGATTCAGAGCCCTTTTTACTTTTCCCACATATTTTAGCAAAATGTCTGGTTTTGTTCGGGCTCAATTTGGGGATTTTTTTGGCCTCTGTTAATGAATTTACATTTTAAGAGCATCATTCCGACTCAAGCAATGCTTCCAAACGCCCGCGTATTCCTGACGCTACCTCCATCGAAATCTGAATGCGCGGGGCAGGTGCTTTAGTATTTACCAAATCGTTTTGCTAGGAAATCAACCTCGTGCATCCTTTAGACTAATCAGCCTTACCAGTTCGCAAACGCTCCTGCGATGTTTCAGCATAACGATTACTCCGAGGGTAATAGTTTGCTATACGTTGTTATGTGTTTTTGCTAATAAGGCCCGTCCTTAACTCATACACCTGCTAGTAAGAATTACTTCGGCAAATGTTTTATGGGTATTCCTAGAACTGGGAAAATTCTGTTTTTTTCATATTGTTGACAATTCAGATACCCGAGACCGTAACCACCTCCCTTTTCGCCCTTATATGAGTGGCTAGGAAAATATATTCAAGGAACTGCGTCCCTATCTTGATTTTGAAAGTTTGTATTGACAAAATGTTTTCTAGTTTTGGCCATAAACGCCTTACTAAACGGACCGATATTTTAGGGACCGAAATAAGGTATCAATGCTTAAATTTGTTATAGCTACCGGCCTTCGTCGATCGTAGCCGCGTATTTATTTCTTATAGCTTTCATTTAAGTGCCCTTCCGTATTCTGCATAACTCAACACAATTGTTACACAGACCGTTTTTTTACCAATCAGTTTTTAACTATGCGCCTTTCAGGAAATATTCGCTCACATGTGCTTTTTAGAAGGAGAGGCGGTTGTGATAGGTTATTGTTGGAGTGCCACCAAGCTTTTTTCATTCCTTATTGTTTCGATCTTTACCGCCCTGTGTACAAGAACATTCGATACGACCCTAGCTGTAAGCTAAATGTTCTTTTGCTTCGATTTGGTCTTCAACATTTTGCTGTGCTTGCACAACCAAAATTATGTTTCCTCCCTGCTCTCACATAGTACATTTTCGGACGCTCTTGAATTGGCTGCTTTTCCCTCTCGCTTACTAAATGTGCCCATTAAGTGCCTATAATGGCTCTCTTCGCACATATACCCAAACGCCAGTGTGTTTAGGGGAAATAAGTGAGTCTTGTTTGGTTCATACTATCGTGTTGAGCAAGTGATGCGAACAGCGAATCCGTTCACACGTAAGCTTGTGGCGGCTCTTTTTTACCAAGTTCCCACTCACCACTGTCTTGCTGCGTGCCTATGTATGCACATGCTACCATCTGTGTGCGTGGTATAGCATACCTGCCTCGGAATGATTCGGTGCCGCAGGTATGTATGTGTGTGGGGTTGAAGAAACCGCATGTTTTTATGCGCGAGTCTACACCCATTCAGGTCTGCTATCAAATGTAAGTTGTTTTTGGACAGTTGGCGTCTTTCACCGCTGATATAAACACTCACGTGCAACCTATAGCCATTATCTTCTAAGTATCCATCACCACCGCCTTCACTGTCAATTGAATGAGTACCTTATCGTAGAATGCGTAGATGCTGACACGACAGCCATTGTCCGAATCTTTGAAACCTGAACAGATAGTGCTTAACTCATTCTTTCCTTCCCCTTCGGATATTTTCAAATGTCCGGTTGCTTAGTGGGGTAATTCCGAATATTCCGTCACAACCTTCTCTGCATGAGTTTCTTCTTGCGTTTTGGTGTTATCCCGACTGATGCGTTACTTCAACGGCAACTCCGGTAAATACCGCGGCTCCTCCCTAATCTAGAGAAGTTGGAGGAACGGCATGTGTTGCACTTGCTATAGGAGGATATTTTCTAAGATGTTCAAAAAAATATTTTGTGGGTTTCAGTCAATCGCTTCAGATGTCTTCTAGGATAAATTGTTGATGCAAAATGAGTCCTCGAAATATTAGATTTACACTTGTAGTGACATTCATCTTGACTGCCTCAGGTGTCTGCAAGTTGCAAATTCACGGCATCACGAATGATCCCTTTCTATTTGCGGACTGTCAACAGAAAACTCTCAAATTTAGCCAACCGGTACGCCAACGCTGCTGAATAAAAACTGCAGGACTAGAACTGCGCTTTGTTACCACACCCGATTTTAGTTAGCCACCTTCACGCCATTGTCACTTGGAGTCAGGTTTTGGGCTAATTCCTATCTCTCAGTTCAACTTATGCTTGTGGAGGCCGCAGTCGGCGGGTTTCGTTCTGAATAACCGCATAGTCCTTCGTCGTAAACTATCGGACGGGTGAATTCGGTGTGTAAGTGCAATTATTATCGTTCGGACCCTTACCAACGGTGTGTATCTTCGGACCGAAACTCAATAACCTATTTGGTCACAAACACAGTCGTAGAACGTTATCATCGGCTAAGAGGAACGATGCTTTTACGCGGTTTTTCCGACAACCTCAGAGAGCCTATCTATGTGAACTCTTACATCTGGGTGCCATCTTCTCCTTCGTTTTCGGCTATTCTCTGACTCGACCCGCTGTGATCGGCTGGCGACTGTCTGTTTTTCTATTTTCGTTATCATGGTTGCTGTCATTTTCCGCTTTTTTAATAGTTTTTTTTTCTTAACGTTTACGATGGTGTGTCTTGGTTTATATCAACAAATTCCATTTGCCTATTGGCGTTTACAGTGGGCAGTTGTTATTACTACAGGCGGTACTTCTGTCTCCTTACTCCTTTTAACCATCTTTCCTTCCGCAAAGAACACACTGGAGTCCGTAAGGAATTTAGCTGACCAGTTTCGCCGTTGGCCCCGGACACCTCGTCTGCCTGGACGGACCAGATTTCGACGACCCGTTTCGCCTACTTGCATCCACCGCAGCGATGACACACTTGACGTCTGTGAGAAGCCAATTGACATCCTCCAGGTCCGACCAATTGTCCTCGCGGTGAGTAAATCTCTTAGTTTTTTTGTCCAGTTGACGGTAATTATCCACCCCGTGCCAGAAAAAGTCTTGCAAATCAGTGTTTGAATGGTTTTGCAGACATTGGGGAGGTGCCCTGCTCCACAGGAAATCAGTTGGCCAGATAATTGACTTTTCGTGCTCTTCTGGATGGGACCCGTGCTAAAGACACATGTGAACTGGGTGTCCACCACGTTGGCCAGATTTTTGAAACCGACGTGGTCTTTTGTCTACCACTTGGACAGTGGTAAATTGCACTGAAATTGAATGATAGGACCTACTCACCATTATCCTTAGCCTTCCCGTTTCCATTGGGTCTCAACAAGATGACCGAAATGACACGACTAAGCATATGCTCGGCAGCAGATCTTTAAACTTCTCTTATTATAATCGATTTCTGATCCGCTTTGGCTCTCAAAAGTTTCAATCAAATAGTATAAGAATAAAGGGGACCCTTACCGCAACCTTCGGTATCGGTTGTTAGGGGAACCATTATAAGGCATGCTAACCTGTAGAAGCGGATGGTTGCCTCGTACAGTCTCTATGCTTCATCTTCCGTCTTTATTCAATCTCAATTTTGAGTGTTATACCGAATGGCGGTGCCAGCTGCCGTGGATCAGTGCGTTAGACTTAACCTTTTTGTATACTCATGATTAGAGACTTAACTACAACTTGTAAGCTCTTTTTATTTTTAAGCTGTCTGGCCATCTGTTTAATGGAGAAAACGCAATTACATAGCCGTCCTTTAACTTCATTACCTCAGCTGCCTTAGAGCTAGGGGCTAGAATTTGTACGCTTACGATCCTTGCTTTCGGCTTGTAGTTTTCCAGCCATCCCACACTTTTGTCCAGTAATTTTCAGTGATAATCTGGAGACCGTTGTTTTTCCGTTTTGTCCTGCTAAACTCCACATTGATACCGCTAAAGGAGCGACTGCTGAAACTAACACGTCAGATAAACAATGTCGTCAAAGACAAGGGATACTGGAATGACCATTTCTGACTCATTAGCCGTCATCAGCCAGTCATACACAATCCCAGGTGGTGCCTCACCTGAGGCTCGAACTCGTGACCTATTTATCAGAAGTTTAACGATCTAACCATTGAGCCACGTCAACTGCATTATGCAGCCCATAAAACTACCTGAACATGCATCTGAACCTTTGCGTGGTACTGACATTCGGAGCATGATAAAGTGCATTTCGGATTGCACATTGCGTTTCGTACATGAGACTCGGTGTGGTAATTTCACTGCTGCTGCCAAGTTTCAAATCAGATGCTTCCATCAAACTGCGGAGATGCTATTTTAACTTTGCTGTATTCTCGCCTAAAAATGCCTTCTTATGACCCCCAGAAACAACAGAAAATGGCTTCGACCCCCTTCCCTCATTTGTTCGGAATACCTATAAAAAGATGTCCTTGCACTCTATTACCATTACAACACGTTAGGTCATAGAAACAGGCTTCGGATACTTCAAAATCTACCGCTTAGTGATAAATTCACACAATCCCTCTCTAAATATGTCTACGTCCTCGTTCCCCTTAGTTAGAAAACTTTGCAACCGTCCTCCGAACTCACGCACATCCAATCAGCAGAATCGTTTTAGATTGTATAACTGAACAAGGCAAAAGCAGTTAAACGTGCTTTATCACCGCAGCACGTGAGCGCCTACACACATCCCGATTCGCGAAATTACTCCGTGTGTGCATATGCGCTTCCTTGGTTAAGATAATCTCCAACTGATTAATGGGGCCATTTGAAGGTCGACTTGAGGAATCGGGTAAACGTATATTCGTCTTTCACTGAGAAACACTGTTCTTTCTTCTCTCCCTCTTCTCCTTCCGACTACACCACCGTCACCTTCATCTACATAGAGGACGTTGGGCATGAAGTCAGCATCAGAGGAACCGAACCTTGACGATTATTTTCCCCGCCTTCATTAACTGTGAGCCTTTCTTTGGTCTAGTATCGCTACCAATGCGTTAGACACCGGATGCGTATTATGAGAAGTAATTTAAGTTACCAGAGTCCAGCAGTTCTGGTGCTGTCGTTGCTGCTTCCTTCTTTTCCTTTTTTCCCTTTGATATCTCCCTCATCCTTGTCCATAATTTGAATTTTTTATCGAATGCAAATGATATTGAAGCCAACCAACTTTTCTAATCTTGCGCTGCAGCCCATCGTTTATATTTCCTAGATGTGTTTACATTTTTCGCGCTTCACATCGTTTTTTTGTCCCCACATCTTCGGGACTGGTGTCCGGAACAATAACAGTCTGACCAATATTTGACTACATTCTGAACTAGTTCATTTTCGCACCTATCGATGAAAGCCTCTCCTTATGACATGCCACCTGGGGATCGCATTTGCACCAATATTGTTTCAGGATGTGTCATTTTAGAAATCTGAAGAGAATTTATAATATTTTTCTCAGCGATCGTTCTCCATGGATTTGTTTGACTGAATGTTGGCTGGAAAATCCAACTTAAGACTTTTTGGGCGGCCTAAGCAGTTTTCGATATCCCTTATTGTGATGTACTTGTAAACTTAAAATTAATGACTGACCTAAATATTAGGTATCTAGCTTTAGTGGTGAGTTTGAAGAAAAGTGTTATTTACACTTCAGATGAAATTAGCCACTTCTCACCCTCTAGGATTACTTGAAATTATGGTATACGAGAAGGCGTAAGTGTAGTTTGAAATTACTGCGAAGCTTTAGCTGAGCATGATTTTCGTTTCGCTGATTTAGTTGGAAAATTGTATTGCAACAATGGTTTGACTTACGCGGTGACTTATGGTATTGCGGGGATTTACATTATATATAACTGTTGGAAACGTCTTATATTTGAAACACATTCCAAGGCTGTGGAAGGTGTTACGTTAAAGTGTCAATTGTTTTAAGGGATTTAGAGTATACGGAATGTGACTGCTAGTGAACTGCCGTTTGCATATATTTGCATGCGTTCCATTCAATATTTTTGTCATTTTATGTGCTGAAATAGTAAAAGTCTCGCCGCCATCTGCAATTCATTCTAACAGGGAAAATTTCTGACTTTATTAGGGGTTGGGCAATTATGGTTGACGTTTGCGAAACGTACTGCGATAAAGTACAATTGTTGGCTGCCTTTTACAGAGATGGATACTTTAGACGTATGACACGAAGGAAAACTGTTTCTTCAAGAAGCAAGGATCGATCCATCTCATGGCACCGAGTCCAGATGATGTAGGGAGCGTGGTAGGTGCCGCGCAGGTCTACTATCACTGTAGACTAACTCACGCTTATCACCCCCTTTCCCCCACCCTTCTGTGGCTTACACGGCGAACGTAGTTAGAATGGATGGGTAAATTGCCGTCATATGTTTGCAGAATATTTGGTTTTTACAACGGTTCCTAGGCCTTACCTTTTTGCTTTCTTTTATATTCCTTCTAAGTATAGATTTTTCTATGCTGATGATTCTGCATGTCTTGGTAAAGTTTCACTTAGATGCGTTATTTTTAAGTTCACAAAATTATTATTTACAAAACATTGCGTATGTGGTTTTTAATAAACTACTTTCCAAACAAGTTTCGCGCGTTTTCAAAAGCATGAAAGGAATCCTATTTTCAACTAGAATCGGTTTACTTGTGTTTCCTCGCGCTCACTTTTGGACAAAAAATTCATGCGCCAATGTTTCATACTTCGGATAGTTGCGTAACCTGCTCTAGAAAGTCATTTAGTACTGACCTGTTTCTGCCTTATCTCGACGCACGTGCTCGGCCTTTTTCATCGCGTTCAAAAAGGTTGTACCACAGGTTTTTGCCATATTAAGGCGTCCTCAATCGAATTTAAAAATACCATATTTTATTACTTGAATAGTGTTCCTCTAGCATAAACATTTCATCACCGCTTGCGACCATCTACATTTAAGTTTTCATTGTAAACCTCTATTAAATGTTTTATTTACATGGCTGATACTGCACTTCCGGAATAACTGTGAACGATACAAGTGTAGCAAAACATTCCGAATTTCCTGACTTCACAAAGACACACTTACGCATGCAACTTCAGACGGTGTCTCTGGGTCTGCCTGTGGTTGAACCTGCAAACGTATTGTGCACGCCAAGGTAGTTGGCATGTCGGGCAGCTTAACATATATTGAAATGACTGTTGGGAGCAGAAAATAAGGTACCAGGACGTTCCATAACGGAGCACCCGGATACGAACCATATGGCGGACCAGAAGGCATCAGTTAAAGATCTGTCTCATGTGATATACGGAAGTCACCGCAATACAGCGAAAAACAGAATCTTGGGCAGTTTTAATTTTTGATTCACCCCTAAATCGCCATGCCACGCGACCGACCATTGCGCAACACCGGTCCGGCTAAAGGGGTTTTTGTTGTAATAGAAATCCGCTCATCTACACCAACACTCCACCCTACCGCACCAGGTTCACCCACCTATCTTTTTAACATTCCCTGCCGTAGGATGTATTCTTATTCAGCCAATAGTTATAACTGTACATTGGTCATTCTCAGTTGAACAAGGACGTCGCGAAATCTGCCTGTTTTCTCACATTTTCTAAGTTATCTAGTAAATTAAATCAGAAAAAATTGTTTTCGTTCACTCCTTACTTCTATCCCTCTGTTGAAAATGTCTGGAGTGCACAATGTCCCACACCGGGATGTACTGACCCTGCGCCTAAAATCCGTACACAAGTCTAGGGATGGTCCTAGGCCAGTTTTCTGAACGCGAATAGACACTCGCACGTGGTGCGAAGGTCAGGAGTAGTATGACCATTTACAACTGCGACAGTTCTTACCGAAAGCATAGGATGTTCATGGGTAAAATTAACAACGCGTCCTCCACATTTTCGCAACCCAAAATTAATATATTTTACCAAAAAATCTTTCGATCACTTGCTAGTAGCTTGCACCGACTTAGCATGTTAGAATATTTTTACTTGGAAAAACCGGTATCATGGTGACTTGAAATCAATAAATAAGAGGGGTTACTAACACGGAATTGATCTGTCGGAGACACTAGACTGTTTATATATCCGCCAAATGTTAACAAATATGGTTACAAACTAGTCGATGAAAAATGTCAGCAGTTATTTTTAGCGTACAGAAGTGTTTGAGTTTGCTGTGCCAAACCACCAGCTCACCTCATGGGTATTTCATAGTATCTTATTTAAGAAATATGGCAAGCATTCATCAGCTGGTCATTCTGGCTGTCCCTAGACATACGTTACTCTGAACCCATCATCTTGCGTATTCACTAACGGGTAAAAACGATTCACATTTTCCCACTATTAAAATTTCTGCCTCTGATAGTTTGCACATTTTGAATGTTACAACAGTTGAGGTAATATAAGAGAATTTGAAACCGTCGGTAGCTTTTTGTTTTCAATCTGCCTATTCTACTACTAGCCACTATGCGACTGCTGGCGGGCTTGAGAGTGAACCTCAAGGTAAAGTGGAACGAGTGAGTTCCTTTAGCAATCGGTTAGCGTTCATCAACAAATGCAATAAAAGTTGTTGTTATGTTAGCTGCAACATTCAATTCAGTCCAAGCAGGCTATGCAAAATGAGAGATTCATAGAACCGGGAAATGTGCGCCACCAGGCTGTTTGATATACAAGCCAGCAGGCATGTAGCTCGGCCTTATGATGATTCACCGAAAACCTGTTGAATTAAATATGCTTTCCTCGAGTTAGCATTAGAGGACTCTCGATTGTGAATGCTGGGCTGTGCGCGTTGAAGATGAGTGAAAACTGGAGGCATTTAACAACCACTATTTGAGAACCATCCTCTGAGTGAAGTACGCTTATTTCTTCTCAGATGGAACAGTCGACAATTGACGCGATAACGTCAAAAAGATATCCGAGGATGTCCAAGAAAGACGACTGAAGTGGTTTGGGCATGTTCTTCATCGTCCAGCTCACGAGCTCTCGATCCAGCACCTGTATTCAGTGGGAGGCGTCGAAGAGGGGGTCAACTCAAAATCTGGCTCAACACAGTTCGTCAAGACATGGAAGTGCTTCTTAAAAATTTGGTATTTGTCTCTATCGCTGACGAAGAGAACGGGTTGAACTGTACAGATCTGCTGCCACTGATCGTCACGTGTGGAGAGGCACAGTTAGTAAAATCCTCGAAACAAGCTAGACCAGAAATAATCACAGTACAAGTAAGACTATTGGTTATTGGCATGACGTAAAGGCATCTCCGCCATATCGAAGGATTAACTGGCGCGCAATGGGGAGATCGGTGGTTAGATCTCGCATGGTGATGTACATGCGTGTGACCATGCAAAAGGTTGTTTCACAGTGCTTTTTTCTATTTGATTACTACTTAACGCATCAGTTGCCAGTCTTAGTTGTTTTGGGTTTAACCTACTGTCACGGAATTGGTTAATTATATTTCTGCCAGTGTCCTTCATTCACAACTTTAACCAATTCTGAATCAAAATCTCTGATTAATAATGTCTCAAATATCATATATGCATTTTTTCAAAGCATCCTTTCGGTCTTACCCGTTTTCTATGCTTGTTATCAGGTCTTTTTGGATAGAAGAGGCTTCAAAGGTATTCACGTATGTCATGTGCTGACCAGGAGTAATTGGTTTGAAGCTCTTCGTAAAACCCTCTCTTACTCGCCCATCTACCAGAGACCTTTCATGTCGGTTACAGACTGTTTTCTCCCCTGCATTAAACACCTGTTAGTGTAGAGATAATCATTATCAGTGTCATTGTGTGTAGTAGCCAAAAGTATTTTCAATTGATCATTTCGGCTTCGTTTCCACTGGCAATGCGATTGAGGGTTCATAGCGGTTATTCGTCGATGGGCGTAGAGTGTCGCGAACATTTGTTCAGTAGTTAAGCTTTTTCTCCAACGTTAATTCGGTGTACCGTCTGTATAAAATGCTTCAGAAAAGGTAATTTTCAAAAATTGAATATCTTTCCCGGCTCTTTGTTGAAGTTTGGCTGCCTTACAAAAGCACGGTTTGTGTGACAACTATAGAAGCCCAAAATTTAGTTGCGATACTGATCAACCAACGTTTCAATAGCCTGGTGAAGATTAACCTGATTAGATTAATCCGTATGGTAACTTTCTTTTGGTTTTGACATTTACAAAGCTAGTTGCCTCTACGCTCTTACACTGGCCCACCTTTTCGATTTACAGACCGTTTGGGGTAACGGGACAGTTTTTTTCAGAACTACACATTTCAAGAACTGTGAATTTTTGTAATCTTGACTGTCAGGCCAACAGATTTGAAAATTTGGTTCTAATTGACGGTTGTCTGCCGGTCACCGCACATAGAACACAATACTTCCATTTCACCTCATAGTCGGGGTCATTTGGAGTGCTACTTGGTGACAGCCCAGCGCCTTCAAAGATGTCCAATTTTCAGCCAGTGACGTAACTACTAGAGCCCGTCTTCTCAGGGAAATGGTTGCAACGGTCTTGGTAGATGCAACATCCACTAGGCTGTCATGTTTATTTTCACAGCTGGCGTTCTACCTTCTTTTCACAGAAAGAGGGTCAAGCTCCGGTCGTTGGGCATTGCCTTTCTGTCTACTGTTAGAAGGTATCTGATGAACTCATCGTATTAGCACAATCCGAACGATATTCTATATTTTAATCGGTATCTAGTCCTCTGCCGGAGAGGGGGGATACCTTCGAATTTTAGAAACTCCCAATTACTGCCCTGACTTAAGGTCTAAGCTGCATGTGTAAGCTAAACTAGGCTTACTATGTGTATGCGCTTCTTCGAATTAAAATTCATAATTCAGGCCGACTTCCTTTTAGAAGCTCGTTTGCTTGACTCACTTCGGCTCATAACATGGATGTGAAAATTTAACGGTCTCCTTAATAAGTATGCACGAAAGTTTTTGTGGTGATTCAGAATCCCGCCATCGAACAGAAGAATTCGTGCGTCTTATTTACCCTAATTAAATCCGAGCTCCAAAGTCGTCCTTTGGTCGTGTCTTTTGACAACGTTTGTAATATGGGAAGATAAAAGTACTACAGAAGCCCAATGTTGGGTTCTATCGTCGGGCGCTCCTAGGAGGTCATTTTGGCAATATGAACAACCTTCCTTAGCGAATGGACGCTTCGCCGATCGGTTACGTGACTCACTCGTCCCGTTCCGCTTTGGGGCTCACTATCATGCCCACCAGCAGCCGCACAGCGGCTAGCAGGTGAACATTGTCGACAAAGACAAGGAAGACTGGAATTGCTACTTCTGGCTTATTAGCCGTCATCAGCCAGGCATACCCAACCCCAGGTGGTGCACCACCCAAGGCTCGAACCCGCGACCTGTTGATTAGGAATCCAATCGCCCTAATCACTGAGCCACGGGTTCGTTGTCACGCCGGTGTAGATCAGAAATATTGACATTAGCGGATGGGCGCTTCACCGCTATCTTCCCAATCTAAACCGGCAAGATGTAGAGCCTGTGGCTCAATTTTTAGAGCGTTGAACTTTAAAATCAACAGGTCACCGGTTCGAGCCTCGAGTGTTGCACCATCTGGGGTGGGGTATGACTTGTTGATGAATGCTAATAAGCCAGAAATGGCCATTTCAGTCTCCCTTCTCCTTGTCGACAATGTTTACCTTCCTGTCTCATATATTTCGTTCAGCAAATTCGTTGGCACCGTTCCTTAGGTCTTGCTTGCGTTGCTTTCTCCTGTCTACCCAGGCGTGATTCAGGTGTCCTCCTTATTGTAACTTTAGTCTGGAATCCTCGCGGGCTTTATTATATTCACTAGGAACCAGTTATTTACTATCGATTGCATCCGTAGTGCTGTGACGTTTGCCTAAAGTCTAACTCCTGCTAAATGGGGTTTCCCATCAAACGGCAATCTACATGCATCACTCCACCTCCACCTAGAACAACCAAAATGCCCAGCCTCACTTTTTGAGACTCGATGATCGTAAAGACCATCTGACCTCCATTGTAGACATGTCTTGACCAGCTGCCGTCACTTTATCCAATTTTATCCAAATGAAAGTTTCAAACGAAGCACCGGTGTCCTCGTTTAACGTCTTTTGAAAATTTAAATTTCACCACCCTCTGAGAAAAAATGTATCTTCATGCCTTACTTTCAACTCAGATACGTCACTTGCGTTGTGACCAGTCTGCCCGTTTTGGCGGGACCTAGAAGAGCAACATCCTTTGAATACCATGTACAGTAACGATGGATAATAACTACTGTATATTCTAAAGGGACTGTCGACAACTTTCATTCAATTCTCGTGGGCATTATTTACCACGTGACCAGTTGCCACAGTTTTTTTAACGATGGATGAAACAAGAACTTACTGTGACTGTCTGATGCTGGTTCGAGTGCAACTCCGAACCGTCAGACCATTAAACTTCTTGTTCCTGCGATCGCATCGTTTTCTTCAGACGTACTTCTTGGAAACCGACTGTTCGCTTCTGTCGGTCAGCTGAAAATTACTAGGGTGCTGGATACTCAATCCACTGGCCTACACAGTACTAAGTTAGTACACAGATCTGCTGAATAAATGCTCAGAGGGTGTTGCGACGTTGAGATGTTTGTCCCGTCAGTAGCTTCATTATCATTGTCGTGTAATGTATTAAACACTCGTTTTCTGTCGAAGTAATCTCTGTAACCGGCCTTAAATGGCATGCCTAGTACCGGTACATATTCCTTCATCACAATTCCATCTTGGCAGTTATAGTTATTCTTGATTAATTCAGTGCTGAAGACTTGACTCCAAGTATTGCTATAAGTTTCAAAATAGGAATGGTTGGAATCTAGCGAAGTTTTGTAGCATCTTGCGGCCGTCACTACAAGAAGCACTAACAACCCCATTCTAACTTTTTCCCTCTCCAAAACTCACGCTTCACATCGTGATAACCGTAAATTCTGTACGCTCTACGTAGTTAATGCGGTCACCTCGACCGTCTCTCGCCTGTTGACCTCACTCTACCGTCTCGCTTTCTGGCTTTTCCTCCGTTCCTCCCCACACTTCAGTTCCTTTTGTGCCCTCGATGCATTGGCTTGAATATCCGTTTTTCAAGTCTTTTTATCAGGTTTCATCTATGCTGTTGGTCTCCTTTGTCGAACTTGTTTCTCGTCTCTTTCAGGCCAAGGGAAAGTTTCAACCATCTTGTTGCCATCTAATTTTAGCAGTTATTATAACGACTAGAGTTATTTGATCTATTGCTGGCTCTCTGTCTACAATTTATTTGTCCTGTGCTAACTGAATTTTCGTCGTCGGTGGCACTAAGGTGTGTTCGTATAGTCTCAACGCAACCAGCCGTAGATTTCATCGGTTTGGCATGAATATCGCCAATTTTCTCCCTTTACGATCTCAGAAGACGTTAGTGCATTTTGACACCGCGTTTACGGGTTAGTGTTCGAGACGTTCTTTGCACAGTCGATCTTTCTTTACCGTGGTCGGTGGAATTTCGCTTCATCATAGCGAACCATTTACTTAAGGAAGTAACGACCTATGCCCATTAAAATCGATTGACATAACTGGATCGACGAGAAAGAGTGGAACAGATGCGAGCGAGCACTTTTCTTATTTCTGTTCGTGCTGCTTTTTCAGACATTCCACATCTGGCAATCTACCTCAGTCAAGTGGCGCAGGACCTGGTCTACAAGGATCCAGTCTAGCCGAAACGTAGCGAGCAACCAATATACTGTAGTACTTGTAGCTAGCAGATATATCGAACGGATTGTCCGAACAACTCAGAGGTTCAAGTGGATGTGTTATCGCTACCGCTGGACACTTCTGTTGCCAGCCTGCGAAAAGACGCATATATACCGGCGGATTGAGTGTCCACTGCATAAATTAGAGCTATTTCGGTTTGCTATAGTGGAGAATTCGGAAAATCCACCAGTATTGCTTTTAGTTGTCGTTACAGACTGCAGATCGGTCAGTTGCTGGAAAATTCGTATTCACTATTATAATATGCAGACAAAATGAACCCCGGCTGAAACGATACCGTCGCCCTCTCGCTCGCATCTGGCAACCCGGCCACGACCGGTAGATCTAAATTTAGAAAACTTACTACCAATACAAGAGAATTTACATTTCTCAGGAAGTAATTGAGAAGACATATACGTTATCGCTGTAACAAAAACTTCATTCGCTTAGTGTTTCGTATTCATGCACAAACCCAGCATCAGCATCAGAGACGGGTAGTTCATGCACAAGGGGTTTAGGTATGTGCAGATTATCGTCGGTCTAATATCACATGCCTATCAAATTTGACGACTCCTCTACATCGTGAAGGGCTGCCTTTGGTGTGATAATTGCTTGATGGCCTGCTTTCGAGTCGCTACTCTCCGCAATTTCAACACCCGTATTGAATGTTCGGCTTGATAATGGCTCGGCTGTTTGAATGGCGTTTGAAACAGTTTCTGTGCCCTCCCGCATTGTCAGTTACCTTGTCCAAGCTGTCTCAGCACTGTATATGAACCGCTAAGCCATTTCACATGCTATTAGGCTCAGAACCGGTGAACCTCTCGCAGAGATTGCGGCCTCATAGAACTTGAATGTATCGCTGGGTCCCTTCGAATTAGACGTGATTTGGGAGCTGGCTCATTTCTCTTCACAACTTTTGCGTGTTCGGCCATTTGCATCTGAAGAAGTTTTCCGATTTTTCCGACATATCTGCTTTCATCCATAATTGCCCATGTCCAATTAACGACTACGGACGTTTCTTGCTATGGCATTGAGCCTTTTCGTCTCAATCCGAGAAGTTTTTAACGTACGAATACGCTTGCCGAAATTTGGGGTCGGTTCGATCGGGCCTCTCGTCTCTGGCGAAGTTGTGCGGGTAGCCATTTGCAGGGTGCAGCCGTTGAGGGTACTTTAATTCGAAAAGCTTGTCTTCCGGTTAACCACAGTGCATCTCAACATGGTAATATACCACCCTTACGCCATTGCGTTTTGTGGTGGATTGGGTGGTAGTTGTTGAAATGCAGTCTTTGTGTCGTATTTGTCGCTTTCCGGAACAGTTCGATTTTTAGGTCATGATCATCTTTGCAGCAGATGAGGGCATCAAGGAAGGCCAGCTGGTTGGTTCTTTATTGTAAATTGCATGTCCGGGAAGACGTCGTTGAGACATTCTTTGAGTGTTTGCATCTGATCCTATGGGATGACGATGAAGGTCTCTTCCGCATACCGAGCCCAGAATGTCAATCTGTGGCGTTGGAAGACCAGTGACTCCAACCCTTGAAGGACCGGCTGAGCTGTGAGCCTCGGTATAATCAATCCAATTGATGCGCATTTCACCTGCTCATAGACTGTTCCTGCTGCGAGCAGTGGTTCCGATCCGCAGCCTATGTAATCTCGTGCTGGGCTGACTAGGACCCTGCGGTCACCTCAGTGTTTTTTTGGAGAGTGGTTGACTGGCGGGCTGAGAATCAGACTGCAATTGCTCCTTCTTAATATGGCCGTTTTGGCACTCCTACTCCGTGGAATCCGAGCAGGGTGTGGTGGCACGCTTAGGGGCGGCCCCGGCCGAGCCAGCCACATGCGCCCTCTCCAGCCTCCGGTTTTTTTAACTTTGTCACGACACCGGACCCAGATGGGGTACGAGGAGAGAGTGCGGTAACTGCAGCGTAAGTGTACTCTCACTATAATCTAATTTATACGTAATGCACCTTGCAGTGGGGTAGTGGACATCGTCGGATACGACGATCGAACTATCTGTTGTTCCTTCTGAAGCGATTCTCCGTTTCCTCGTATTTTTTTAGTAGTTCGATGTTCTCAAGTGGTGAATGCTAAAAGACTCCATCGGCATGAACTTGCCGGATAAACAGGCGCTCCATCTGATTTCTGAATGACCGCCGCCTGCCATATTAATGCGCAGCTACTAACTGGAAAGTCCGTAGATCACACCAAGAAAGAAACTCAAAAGCTAAACTACCACTTCTTTACCGAATACGAACCGGTGCCACTCTTATCCGCATGATCGATTGAAGGGAGTGGCTGGCCTCACCAATTTCGTGTAAGGGAACCGAGACTCGTCTCCTTGTTGCCCACTTTGAATTACCTACATCGATCATTTGCAAACTTCCACTAAAACGTCCACATCTGCCTACTATCAAAATTCCTGCCGTTATGCGTTTGTATCGGAGTCAATCTGCGAATAATATTTTTTGCGTTTTCTCTTCTTATATTCTGTTTTAATTCCCATTTTTACTTCCATTCACATCACACCAGCTTCAGAGTATTATGACGCTATAGGCCACATCTGAATGGTCCTTAGTCTCTTCTAGTTTTACCCAGTTTTTGAATTACTCAAGTAAGTGGGTATCCGATTGTAGAATTGGTCTCTTTCTGATTGAGTTGTCCAAAGCCACTGCTGCGGTCGTTAATACTTGGTTCATTAAAATAGCATCTGGCGGCTGCCTAGCTACGGCGTTTATTTTAATCCTGGAGCATGTGCACAAATCATTGTGAAGCATGACCAATGCTGAATTCGTTAACCGAGCAACGTTGCCCTACATGAAATGATACTATGAAAATGTAAGTTCATAATTAATAACAGTAGTAATTAGGTGTCTACAGTCACCAGCTCATATTGACTGAAAATATTTCTTACTCGAGAGTTTGTGATGTGTGGTATGCATACTATCTGAATATCGCCTTTAGGTCATGCATATGCCAGACATTAACCGAACATGTGATCAGAATTCCAGTAAGCAATTGTGTTTACTGTGTGTCTTTATTTCTCCCATAAAATTGGTGCGCTCTCACGTTAGATCTCAACGTGGGCTAAATGTGTGTTGTAAGTCAGAGATGGCGACTTTTTCTGCTAGTAAGCCACTGCACCCCACCTCATCTACTCAGACTGGTTCAGTCTTGCTACGAGTACGTGATTGGAATGAAAGGACAGAGAGGCAGATCTAACGCGACCTTTGCTCATCCGCTAAATGTGACACGCATTTCAGCTCTGTTGACCCTCTTGAGGTCGCAACTTGGAAGACTGCCAACTGACAGAACAATGCCGGGATTAAGGGCTAGGCAGCACCCTGGTCCTTTATTGTGACCTTATAGCAACTTTCGCCACCGATGTGAGCTTTTCGAGAGCAAAATTTGTTTAATGTGTACTGACGGACCAGCACGTATTGCAAAGATATTTCATTTTGCGTCCTCCAGTGCGCTCGATGTCATCTGGCTGGCTTGTTCCAAACTTACTAATTTCAGTCCGCATCAGGCGCTGTGTAGGGCACCCGGCACCTTGCTAAATGTCTGTCCATGTGTAAAACTATCGAACACCTGTTGCGCCGCCAGTTCTCTGCTACTTTAACTTCTGCCTGAACCTTTGATATTTTGTCTTAAGCAAAAGCGTCTATATGCGTTCCACGTTCCGACTCGGCTTTTGTACTTTAGAAATGCTCTGTATTGCCATTTTTCGCCTTAGCAACAAATCACTCTGATTGAATTGGACCGCTTCAAAGTTATCAAGGACGAGGTGAGTTATGAACCTTTATACATCAAATTTACTGCTACCTGTTATTCTGGAGTTTTTCAAGAATTAAACTGATTCTTCGTAATTTAACCGACTTACCGATGGTTAAGTTACTTCTTCTCTTAGCATAGGGAGGCGGTCTGTTTGAAAACCTGCACCGTCAGAATTAAATCTTAAGTTACACTTAATACGTGCCTGACTCGTGAAGCATCCCAAAATGCTCGACAAACCGCATAACCGAGAAGCCGTCTTCAGGGAATTTCGCGTAACAGAAAGTTCTTGTACGGCTACCTATAAAGAGCCTAGTTACCAGTTAAAAATTTGAAACGTAATTGAAAGGCATCCGTTTTTTAAATTAAGAGCAAGAAACTTGTCCTGGAAAATTTTCTTACTTTTCCGGCCGCTGTAGAGGCCGTCCAGTATAAGAGCGCCCCTAAAATATCCAGTTAATTCGTGCTGTTGGCGAGGTCCTTCGCTGGTTCTACATATAAATTGAATGTCGGTGATGCATATTCAGTCGCTGAGCTATCTTATGCAATGTTACCTGAGATTCTGAAATTTATTTTTCGATTAAAAAGGCTTGATTGGATAGGATTTTTATATTTATTATCGGGCAGCATACTCCCAAGATATTTCAACCGCGAAAGAATGCCGGCATTTTGAATGAACTTTCTTTTGGTCGCCTTCGCAAACCATTCGAGGTAAAAAGGAATACCTAAGTAGCATGCATTTTTCGCATTGATTTCGATGCCCTTAAAATTCAGATATATTTCATAGGAAACATAAGCATTAATATTCTTTTTTTTGTATTTTTGATATAAAATTATATCTTTCCATTTTTTTCTCAAAGAAAGGGTATAGTTTGGCATTTTAATCTTCAATTTCCGAATAATTTGAACCCGACCTAAAGGTCGCCCTTATACTTAGGCATTCCAACCTATACGGTTACTTTCGTGCAAGTATCTCTGTTTTTATGAAGATGTTATACAGGGCTCATACAAATTTACAATGAAAGTATACAATGCTTTATAATTAATAGGCAGCATTAACGAGTGGACAGGTTTGATGCTCTATTAATGGGAACATCTAACGGTCTTAAAAAATTACATAGTTCTTCAAGTATAAAATCTGTCAAAAGTAATTCGCCACCAAGTAAGTAAAAAAATGTTATTATACAGGTTTTTTATAAAATATATTTGAATTTTCAGGGCTTCGGAAATCAATGCGAAAAATACATAATATTTGGGTAATCACTCGTTACCAAGTGCGGTTTTCTTGGCCAGCCAAAGAAAGCTCATTCAAAATCCGGCCTCCTTTCATGACTGAAATATATTGAGATTATTCTGCTCGATAATCGATGTTACAAAACCACCTAAGTATTCCTTGTTTATCTAAAACATGTTCCAGAATTTCGGTTTACATTTCAGAAAATATGCAAGGCACTGTACTCTTGAACAAATAAGAAGCGTACTTTAATCAGGCTTCTAATTTTAAAGGCTTTATTACAGTATTGCCTTGATACAAACGACCTTCCTTTATCGTTTTTCAAATTTGCATCAGAAATTTAGCAATATATGTCCCCACAGCGAACAATTGATGCATTCTTAAAAATCTACTTTACCTGTAAATGAGTCTAATCCACCTTATGCAATCAGCCCATGTAAAGCCTCCCGCATGCACTGGCACAACCGTTACGGCGCGTACTCTATTGCCAACCCTTTAATTCCGCCCGGCGTTTGCGTAGAGTTTTAGGCGCCCCACAAGAGCGTATGCCTTCACCGGCCGCGGACAACCAGGTCCTGTCTGGCTAGTATATCCAGATGTGCGGTTTGGCAGTCACACAACACGGTGCTCACTATCGCTTCGTCAGGCAAAACGAGGGTGTGCACCAGCCCGGTCAGTCAATCACATTCTTCCATGCTCAAATTGGCTGGCGGTCACAAGTCGTACACTCTTTTGCGCACATGAGAATACATCCCTATCACACAGGTCTCTTCGACCTAGACAAATGAACATTGTATGGTTCTATACGGAAGGAAGCCCTGCTATTGGTGCTTTCCCACTTGTAATTAATACTTGACCCTTATTGTGGTGGCAATGGCGCAATCATTACTTTATGCAGCAGAACCTTTAGACCTGGCCACTGCAACTAAGTTGCATGGACCTCCGCAACACAAGGGTTCACAGCTTGTCGTTCAATTACAGAACCATTGTCTTCGGGATCCGTTCTTTACATTCTGTCTCCCCAATCTTTGGAAAGCAACTTAGATAGCGCGGTCGAGCTTCCCGCTTGGCTTTGATATGCGTTCCAGGTACTTGTATTGTAGTAACATTTTTCAATACGCTCAGTTGTTCATCTGTTTAGTATTTGGTAACACACCGTGTCAGCTCGGTACTGAACATTTCAGCTTACTGAGATTAGGTCTCTAATTCCACCGTAGTTTTTTATACTCTGCTAGATGACATTTGCCTAGTAAGAGAACTTGTCGACAACAGTAATTGGATTGGCATCGAAAGTGGGCATAAGATCCGTTTATTTCGTACTCGGCGCTCATTGACCCATTGTCACTATTTCCCCTTTGTTGGCGGTCAGTCCGAAGTTAGTGCCTCCGTGGGTGAATTGATTCACGTACCGTCGCATTCTCCTTCCGTTTCGACTTTTCTATAAGATCTAGGTCAGGGTTTTGCCCCCCCCCCCCAAGCGAGCTTCGATGCTGTTTTACTAAATCCAAATGGGACCACGTTGGCTCGTAGCATGCGTTTGTCAGGCTGCGTTTAGTTCTTGTACACCTCTAACTATAGCCGCACATGGCGTGGCACGAGTCGGATGGAGGTTCATGCCACGTCAACCACTGCATCCAACTTCATTATCAGTCAGCATTGAAGAGAAAATAAATGAGATACTTATGCTGGGGCGCGCTTTCTCGTGAAAATAAATTCATTCCTCGCTATAATCCATTTGATGCGCTTAAACCCTTCTCGATATGTTAAATGTGGTTTGGTTCAACTTTGGAACGGGGGCCAGACTGCAATGGTCCCTTCTCAACAGGCCCGTTTGGCACCTCTCACTTCTGTGAAACCTAATCTTGTGTGTGGCACACTCTAGACGGCAACTTCGTGTAACGCCAACCATTGCAGAATATGCGATCGCTGGAACGTGACTGGTAAATTCCCAGTACAAAAATATGGGAGCTGAAGGTAGTTGCGCCTGTTGCTGGACTGCGGGTCTGAGAACCACGACTCGAGCAGCTCGCGGCTCACGCAGTTGTCACCTCTTGTGAGGATTTTGGCCTCGTGAAACGTGAGGGTGTGGCGGAATCTGGTCGGAGTAATCTCTCAGTTTCTCTGACGTAGTTGCATCGTCTGCAATTGCACTAGATCCGGTAAACAACACCATACATTTCCTGCCGTATCAGTGGGTCTTTTGGCATCATGCCCTGGCGCCTGATCGTTACATCCGGTCTTTATGCAACCCCAAGTGAGGTGAGAAGGTGACCGAAGGCTTCTGCGACGTTCTTTGCGTACGAAAGAGCTCACCAAAATTTTTGGCCGATTGGATTTTGGCTCCCATATCGTTTGCGTATGCACTGATTGACAAATTTATACGCGGGTGCCCGTTCGCTTTCAACACCCGTTGACGATATTGTAATTCATCAACCTTGTCTTCCGTTTCACTGCAATCTGTCTCATCACGTTGTTCTAGCGTCCATACCCAACAGATGATGGTTTCGAATGAGACTCCAAACCATTAGTCCAATAAAATTCTTGTTCCAGCGATCGCATCTTCTTCTGAACTGTTTCCTGAAACGCCTTTTTGCTTCGATCGTGAACCTTTGCATCTACTCTCATTGTCGGTCTTCTAACTTCTAAGTTTTGTAAAACAAACTACATTTATACCGGTTTATTAATGTGTTTTATTGCGAAAAACGCCACACAGTTGCAGAACAGAATTTTTACAGCTGCATCGGTCCCTTTTTTCTCAAAAAACAATGTCGTTTCTCATGCCTGTATTAACCTGCTTTTATGGACTAAGCATTTAATTTTCCGTTTCCAGAACGACTTTTTTCAAAATTTTCATACTTTTATTTCTTTTCGTTTATAGCACAACGCACACAAACGAGAGGTGTTGAACCGTGAATTTCCGTAGCGTCAGAAATTATTAGGATGTCTAGAAAGTTGGATTTCGACCACATCTGGTCTCCTTTCCTTTCATGAAACATGTAAAATGAACCCTTCTTTAGCAAACTACTTTCTGCGCATCAAATCATTTCAACAAAATAAAATAACAAAATGTGTATCTTACTACCCGCATAATTGTCCATCTCAACATTTCCTTAAGTAGGCCATCTACGATATATATAAGAAATGGGGGACAGTGTGTGGGCATGTTTCTGTTTCCGGTCCAGTTGGTGGTCTGGGTTACTGGCTGACTGAAGGCAAATATGCCCGCACCAGCTCTATATCAGTCTACCCCAAACTCCTTTGTCCACCGTCTGCTATTATAGCCTGGCTCAGCAGTTCGTGGCCTGTTCGTGGCCTCCACCACTCATACGAAGGTTGCAGCTGTTTTGTAGGCTCTTCAACCGTCTACGCTTTTCCTCTTCCCCTGCGCGAGGTGTGGTTTTAACTTGATCGTCACTGGCACTATACAACGTTTTTTATCGATTTCTTTGATTTCCACCCTGTTGGCTTCGTGAATTCCGTTCAATAAACGCCGTTTGATATTCCTTTGTCTTTTAAAGGAATTTCTGAGCTTTAAGTGGAACGGTCGGGAGAAGGATAAAGTACGCCCCGTCAATTTGTGAGTCAACTCGATGGTTTAACCGAGTAAGTTACCAGTTTCTTGTCATTTCTTTAATTCATGCATTTAGCCTTCTTTTAATTAAACCAGAAATGTAAGATTCCATTGTCAGTAAGATCGTGGGTGTCGGGTTGGGTGACATGTCACATTCGCCTCTACCGCGAATTCTTTTGGAAGTATCAGGTTGTTGTTGCGAATGTTGGTTTGTCTTAGGTTGCTCCAACATGTACTGGAAGTTCTTGCTCCTCGTTTACCGGAGAGCCTTTTCATAGGCCTCTGGTCCTTTCACTTAGTAGCAATTTGACCATCTGTTTTCTCTAAAGTTACTGCTTTGGCTGAATTAATACCTTTAGGGAACTTGCGAACACTAGATTGAGAAACTTTTTCGCTACCCCCACCACCCGGGAGCGAAAATCTTTATTTCCCCATGGTATTTGTTTAGGATTAGCAGCAATATTGTTTGTGATACTTTTTGTACCGATTAGACCATCGAGACTTTAAAATGTCATGTGTTACAATGTAGTTGAGAAGGCTACTCGATCACTGGAATGTGCCTTTTATTCAGGTTGGCTCTCGAACCAACCGTTGGGGACAGCAACAGATATAAGATAGTGTGCGCACGGGGGGCATCAACCGAGTTACTTTAACGGTTATTTCACTGCCTGTTTTAAGAAGTAAACGTAACATCCTCCTCCCTTCGTTAACCTCCAAGGCTGCCAGGTGGAATAGCTAGTTATTCAGAGAATTTGCGTACAAACATTTCCAGTGAGTCTCAATGAGCTCACTTGTCTCTGAATTATCACGCTAATCACCAATACTGATGGCCTGAACTGGGAAGGTTTGGGGTTTGAATTCTAGCTTCATTGGCTACCAGGCAGACTAAGCTAGATCCATTTTGTCCAGGTTTATGAAACAGCATCTACTAGTACCAGATGAAGTGGCCCTTATTCAAGCTACGCACTGGAGAACCCCGTGCAGGCTCCGCGTTAACCATGTTAAATGTCAGTTAACTGTATGCAATTCTCCGCATCTTTTCCCCTCCGTAATGACACATCTCTTCTTATCTTATCCCCATTCACACTTAGCATAATCAGTTAACTAGCTTTATACCGAGTGCCTCTACAAGCGAAAATGCGAGTCCCAGGAAGTAATTGAGAAGAAGTAGCTTCGATCGCTGGGACAAGAGCTTTATTCGCCTGACCTTTCGGATTCCAACTCGAACCCAGCATCAGAGACAGTATCCGTTACGGGTAATTAGTACACAGAGAGTTGCACTATTTATGCTACTTCACGCCTACAGCAATTAACAGCCCCCCCTTCAGCGATGGCGACTGCGCTCTGGTGCGTTAATTGTTTGATGGCCGGCATGTGGCTCGTTATCCGCTGAAATTTTGTCACCCCTGTTGGAGGTCGGCGTGATGCTTGCTAGGCCATCTGGCTCACCGGCACCGGCGTTGGAAAATGTGTTAGCCTGAGCGCTTCCCGAGTTGCCGATTGCTCTGGCCAAGCTGATTATCAACACCAACTATGGTTTGGGTTTAGACTGTGCCTGTAAACCATAACTCAAGCAACTCGTGGCTCACGCGATTATCACCTCTTGCGAGAATTTCGGCTTCGTCGAACTTGAATTTGTGGCCGGTTCTCGCCGAATGAGCCGTGACTTTGATAATTGGCGTCATTTCGCCGCACTGTTGTCGCGTGTTCAGCAATACGCATCCAAAGCAGTCTTCCGGTTTCTCTGACGTAGTTGCTTTGCCCGCAACTGCACCAGATCCGATAAACAACGCCGGATCTTTCTTGCCGTTGCAGTGGGTCCTTTGGTCTCATTACCTGACACCGAATGGTGGCCTCCGGTCTTTGTGTGACTCCAACTCCAAGTGGCGACAGAAGGCGGCTGACGGCCTCCGATACGTTTTTGACGTATGGAATTGCACACAAATATTTAGGTTCGGTGTGATTTTGTCGTTAGTCGCGTTTGCGAATGCACCGGATGACGAAGTTGCGCGGGTAGCCATTTTCTCTGAACACCCGTCATAGATATTGTAATTCGGCAACCTTGTCTTCCGGTTCACTGCAGTGCGTCTCAACACGCCGATATAGCATCCTTACGCAACTGCGTTTGTGGCAGATTGGGTCGTCGCTGTCAAAGTTCAGTGCTTGCATCGTATTTGTCGCTTTCCTGAACACTTTGGTCTTTAGGCCACGACAATCTTTGCAACTGACAAGGGCGTCGAGGACGACCAGCTGGTTGTTTTCTGCCTCCATCGTAATTTGTATGTCCGGGAAGCTGCTGTTGAGACGATATTTGAACGTAAGCACCTGATCCCGTTCGGTGACGACGAGCCCAGAATTTCGGTCTGTGGTGTTGGAAGACCAGCGACTCCAACCGTTGTATGACCGCCTCGGCGAACCCATTGGTGTTCCCTTCACCTGCTCGTAGATTGTTCCGTCAAACGTGAAGTACTTCAGGAGCTGAAGGACTTGGGTGTGTCCGAGGTGATTCCCGGTTTCATCTTATTTGTTTCGTAGGAGTAGTTCTACGGTCTTGAATGCCAGGTCCTGTAGAATAGAAGTAAAAAGATGCCATGAGGTCGCTTGGCAGGAGGCTTACCCCTTTAAGTTTCTCCAAGAATTGTGTTGGGGAGGTGACCGTTATGTCCCAATCAGAAGTCAGATATTTGAGGCACCGAAACAGCTACTTTGCCAGTCCGTACGTTTGCTTGCCTTTGAGTGATACGATGGGTTGGAGAGGAGCACCCTCCTTGTGTACGTCGGGAGGCCATAGAACCGGGCCAAGGCCGTGTCTTGGGCTCATGCCATTCTTCGATCGGTCGGCGTTATTCCACCCGTGTTCTCCAATGCAAACAGCGTCGCATTAATTTCGCGTGTCAGCTTTTTTACTAGGTTTTTTTCGTATGGAACATTAAACTGGTGATCCGCCAGTAAGTCTTTGGCTGAAGCAGTTTCGTACCGTCCTCGCCCATGAACTCACATCACCTGCCCTTCTCTTGGTCAATCCTCTGACGGTATTTGCGCAGCCTCGCGTGGCAATCTTGAAAGAGCACACGGATCATTTGTCTTCCGTGTTGAAATACTGCTCGCCTCGCCAGCTCCGTGTTAACCGCGGGTTTGTATGAAACACATTTCGGTAACACGTTATTGTCGAGACACTTTTTCAGAAACCAAATCTGCGCATAATTAGAGGCCCCTCGAAAGGCAAAGGTTTCTCATCGTCGGGCCGATCGAAACGCGTCGCGCCCGAATAAATTGCCGATACATTGTGCCTCTAATTACCCTACCCCCTCCACAGTCCGCACATTCTACATGTCTGAAAAATTGATACTAGTCGATTTCTCTTCGTACCAATATGTTTAAATTGACCCTGCTATCATATAAATGTAATGCTTTTATGAGAATTCTTCGAAAGCAAATATCTGCTTGTTAGCTAGCCTTCTATGTAAGTATTCACTAAGATTCTCAAACCGCTTAAATATGATTTTAGAAGCATCTGACTGCTTCAGAAGCTTGACGACAGTCTGTGGCGTGTTCTCATGTTTATATAGTTAACCCGTACACTCATAAGCGGTTTTGATATTAGTCACGCAGCGTTCCTGTGGGCTGGTGGTTTTTAATCCTATTTGCTTGTACTTTTATCTGCCACCTTATTGCGGATCTCTCGATTCAGTCTTTTAACAGTAAAGTCAATGCTGCACACTGTATTCTGAACACTTTGTGTATGTACCTTGACCAAAAACTACTTATGTAACGTTGTAACCTCTGTTCGAGATTGTAGCTAGTGACGCTCATAAAAGTGGCAACCACATTGTGTCGTGTTTGTCAAAGTTGTTCTTAAAAGTGAATGTCATGAGGAGGGTATTTTAGGGTAGATTTTCGAAAGTATAGGAGGTAAGTACTCAAGTAATGCTTGCCGCGAGATGAGAATGATTCCTAGAATCTAAAACTTAACGCCGGGTGCTCTTCCTCAGAACTCTCTCAGGCTATGTGACGTTTCCTTCTTCCTGACAGGGTGATTCCATTGTAGTTTAGGCAACCCCTCAATGACTTTATGTTCCCTATTTTCCCAGTAAAACTCTGTACTACGGCAGGCATTTGTCGCAGCTATCTAGCCCCTGTGCATAAGTTTGTCGTGCGATTCTAACATAAAAATCACCCAGACTACAATAAATTTGATCTTAGAATCAAAAAACAATTATCTAAACTCATCGTTTCGAGATCAAGCACCTGACTCAAATAGTCGTCCGATCCGTCTTGCAGTGACGATTTTCTGGCAGCGTGCGCCCTACGTCTCGCAAATTCAACTTAAGAAAATAATCTACGCGTGGAAAATGGATTTTTTCTCGGGGTCTCTTATATTTTTACAAAAATGATAATCTGCAGTTCAATCACGCGGTCGGGAGTGCATCTTGTGCGAATTTAATAGAATACTGTTTAAGCACGATAGCTGTATTCAGTCTGCCGTCCAAGTTTAACAAAGGGCTGTTTAGAAGCAATTGTCTGGTGTAGGTCAGTAATTAATGTCTCAAAAAATCTCTGTCTCATTTCTGTTCCTTTGAATTTATTTTTACTTTACGTACATACCTGTTGTAACATATTTTGCTTCCTTTTACTATTTACACAGATTATCTTTTGGATTCACCAGGAAATCCTTTCTCTGATTCCCTTATCAAAAAGAGTTGAAATGCTAGCTTACTTCATCCGTACAGCCAAGGTAACAGCGCCAAAAATAATTTGCTGCCGCTTCAAAATATGAAAATATTTACATCGGTTCTTTTCATACGCCTTTACTTTTTTAGAAGCTGGTCGAGCTCAATAACCTTTGCTCAGCCAAGGCCTTTGTCTCGGCCCTACAAGTAGAATGTATTCACCGTCTGAAAGAGACCTGGACGGCACTGCCCACTCGTGATCGTAATACCTTTAAGAAGTTGAATGAAATCTTCCGACCAGACAATAACTTTGAAAATCTTCGCAATATGCACGATAGTGCGCACCTCCCCTGTATCCCTTACCTAGGTGAGCGTGTTTTTGGTTCTGCATACAGTAGGTAACCTAACTCATGCGATGTGTTCTGAAAATTTGAATGAGAAGTTAAGTGCATAATTAGTATTGTCAGTTTTGTTTGTTGAGGTGATTTGAGGCTCAGAATGCCTTTTGCTAAAGAACGCTGCATGTTTACTGCAGTATATTTAAGAAAAAAAGACAATATTTGGGCGAAATCGGAGGTTGCCTGACATTCAAGAAATTTCCTATGCTAGTTAACATCACAGAGTAAAGTCCATAATTTTTGTGTATTGTGCTATAAAAGAACATTAATAAGAGTAAGAAAGTTTCCAAATATATCGCTTCTGCTTACCGAAAATTGGACCTTAAGTCACTGAAAATTAGGTGGAGGTACGTGTCAGGAATCGCATTGTTTTTTTTCAATAATAAGCAAATAATTCAGCCTAGGAAATTAACTTCTGCAAATTTGTGACGTTTTTTGCCACAAAATGTTGCACTAAACTGTTTGCCAGTATGTTTTTTTATAATGCGGTGACAAAGCGGAACGATTACAAGATACATACAGATATCCTTAAAGATTGATATCAATAAAGGCCATTTTAAGTTGGAAGCATGGAATAAAGCACTTTTTCTGATATACGTTCCGCTAATCTGAAATTTAAAAACGACATGGACAGAAGATTACAACTTTTCACAAAATAATAGTATGTATTCGGCCACTCGGGTGTGTATTTAAATTCTTAGTACAGACACCGAGGTAAACAAATATAACGGAAAAAAATTCCAATATAAACCCAAAAGCGAAATCTTTCATAGTTGGCAGAAATTGAATCACATATTTTCAAGAAATTCAATAAACTGGTCAAAATTTTCATCTTGATTCAACTTTAAATAATAAATAAATTACGCAGATATTCGACAGTGAATTATCACCTTTAAGCACTTTTATAGAGGCTTTTTATTAAAGAAAGTTTTTTAATTGATCTTAGGCCTATTAATTGCGAACTTTTGCTGTGGACGTTCATTTTTCTCTGCAATGAGTTTTCATGTCTGGGTGGGTCCACAAATATGGCTTCACCAGCCATCTACAGTAGAATGAAGATCCAAAAACGCCACTTCGGTAAATACTTTTACGAACTATCTTATTCAGAAGGTTTTGATGAACACATAGGGCAGAATCTAACTTTATGGCCGAGCGCTTGAAAATACCGAAAATCGTGAAATGTTCATCGGTATTTCAAGGACAATCTGATACTAATTGTAATTCAATAGTAAAAACTACCAATAAAGAAATTTAGCGCATGGAAAGCTCTCTTAATATACACAAAATGGTATGTTTACGACTTCAGGCTAAAGTTCTCTTTAAAGTTATTAGTCGCAGTTACAGCGATTTATCACGTTTCGGACATACGCCGCCTTTAAAAAATGGTATTTCTAAACGAAGAAATATTACTTTTCATATTTCCTTTAGGTTTAACCTTCCTATTAGATTGCTTACTAGTATTTAAAATCCTTTGGACTTGCGTTAATGACGGTTTGCGAGTGATTGTCAATCTTTCGTAAATTCCGGTACTTTGTATGTGATACGGCCCAAAGTGTGCATACACAAACACGCAAAAGATAGTTCAACCACCAATGATGTCAATACGTGGTGGTGGTGGTGGTGAGCGTGGGGGAAGTGGTACAAAGGGTAATCGACGCCCGGGTTGCGCGAGGGTGGTGCCGGTGATCGAGGGCGGCAGGACATCGGAAGTTTCATAACCGGTGGTGGAGGTTGTCGTCATCGTGGAGTCGTGGCTGTCGTTTAATAGCATCTGAGCTTTTACCACGTATTCCGACTTGTCCAAGATCACATTTACCCATCCTTTGTCCGCTGGAAAAATGACAATTTCTTCGTCCTTCTTTAATTCCCTAATGGCCTTTACCTCGGCTGGCTGTGGGATATGATTAGGGGTGCGACTTGCTGGTGGATCGAGTTTTTGTTGTCTTCTGTGGTCTGCACTTCCGTGAGGCAATAAAATCCACTGTATGTGCGTCTCCTGTGTTGAAGCCGGATTTGTTCTGAAGCAGTTTAATCCGGTCATCTGTTAGTTGGTTAGAGGACGGATGATTGTTCAGGTACGTGTGCCTGTGGTTGTTTTTGGCTGCACATTTGTCCAGTAGTTGGGCCTTCTTCTTACCTCAAGCTTCATTCACCTTAATCGTGATCCAGCGCTCTATGTTTTGCCGTGTTGTGATCTCCAGGTGTGTTTATGAGCAAATCCAGGGAACCCCGATAGGATCACCGATCTCCGGCTACCTAGTGGAGGCCATCCTGCAAGAACTGAAAACTCGGGTCTTGCAGCTCTACCAGCCGAAATTCTGGATACGCTACGTAGACGACCCCTTGTTATCATACACCGAGAAATCAAAAAGGACATCAAAAGTGATCTGAACTCGATTTTCTCCCAGATTCCATTCGCAATGGAGGAAGAAGAGGACGAAATGCTCCCTTTTCTCGATGTTCACATATCAAGGCAGGAGAACGGAACCCTCCAGACTGGCATGTTTCGAAAAGCGACAAACGGATAAATTCTTCACTACAACAGCAATCACTCCTTTCCGCATAAACGCAGTTGCGTCCGATCGCATTTTCGCCGCATCCAGGCACACTGCAGGACAGAGACTGGGAAGCTGTAAGAACGTGAAACCCTACGGCCCCTCTTTCTCGCCAATGGATATCCACGCAGCTTCGTAAATAAATGCTTGTACAAAGGGCACACAAAGACCGAAGGTCTTCCGGTTTCTCTGACGTAGTTGCTTTGCCTGCAACTACACCAGATCCGATAAAAAACGCCAGATCTTTCTTGCCGCGGCAGTGGATCATTTGGTCTCATTACCGAATGGTGGCCTCCGGTCTGTTTGCAACTCCAAGTTGCAGTTCGGTGAGCCGCAGACTATCATCATATTCCCGATGGCAACCGACAAAACAACGGGCTCGTGGCTCAATGGTAGAGCGTTCGACACAATTACCAAAGGTCGCGAATTCGAAACCTAGGTGATCCACACTTGGGATTTGGTTTGCCTGGCTTGTGAGGGCTAATAAGCCAGAAATGACCATTCTGATCTCCCTTTCTTTGTTGGTTTCTCTTTAACAACATACGCTATACGTGGCTGTCCGACCGCCTGTGAGGGCTCTAAAGTGAGCTCCAGGGCACAGCGGAACATACATGTTCCTTAAGCAGGTCTGTGAGCTGCACACTATCATTATATATATGGTAGTTGGGCGCTCACCAATCGGATACAGGACTCACTCGTCCCGCTGTGCCTTGGGGCTTACTATACAGCCCCACCAGCAGCCGCAGAGTGGCTAGTGATATAGGCATAATGATATTACCGACAAAGACAAGGGAGACTGGAATGGCCATTTCTGGCTTATTAACTGTCATCAGCCAGCCATACTCGGCCCCAGGCGCTGCGGCGCCCGAGGCTCGAACTCGCGACCTTTATGTCAGCAGTCCATTGCTCTACCCACTGCGCCACGAGCTCGTCTTGCCGGTTATGATCGGGAATATTAACAATGGTAGTTCGGCGCTCACCGATCGGTTGCGGGAGTCACTCGTCCCGCTGTGCCTTGGGGCTTACTATACAGCCCCACAAGCAGCCGCAGAGTGGCTAGTGATATAGGCAGAATTATATTACCGATAAAGACAAGGGAGACTGGAATGGCCATTTCTGGCTTATTAGCCGTTATCAGCCAGCCATACTCAGCCCCAGGCGCATCGGCGCCCGAGGCTCGAACTCGCAACCTGTTGGGCAGAAGTCCAACGCTCTACCCACTGTTCAAGTGTTGCCGCCTCCCTTTGCGAGAACTTCTCCCAACGTCTGGTTAGAATAAGCGTTTGACGCCCAATAATATGTTGAATAGTTGAGGTAGTAGGCATTCCGAGATGATAAATGAAGAAAGAAGACTCGTCCGAAAATCGAGGTTTTTGTGTAACCAGCTTGAAAATTCACAAGTAAACCTCGATTTTCCGACTTGCCTTCCTTCTTCATTTATCAGCTCGGAATGCATACTACTTCAACTATTCAATATATTTTTGGGCGTCAAACGCTTATTCTAACCAGACGTTGGGAGAAGTTCTCGCAGAGGGAGGTGACAACACTTGAACAGCTGAGTTTTCTCCATCGCTGTCGTGATCATGGCATCCTTCCAAAGTCTCTTCGCTTTAAACCCACACTGCCCAATGAGGCTGGGAGATTGCTCGCTCGAAAAATACGGATTTCGTGTTCTGAGTGCGATTATATCTGACGTCCATAATCGTCTTCGTCGATTTGAAGCAATTATCTCTAACCTTAGGTTCCGGTGCGTTTAATCCCTACCTGAAGATATTTTCGAAACGGTATTGCAGAGCATAACTGCCACCACCAAGGATGCTCATATGCAGAAGCGAGCCGCTCTTCAAGAGAAGCTCCAAGCTCTTCTCCGTCCCATAAACGACAAGAGTTGTGAAACTTTCGAAAAAAGTCTCACCCCCGCCGAAACAAGCCTGCGGTTTAGTCATACCGATGCTGTGCTTACGAGCTTCTTAGCCGGTCTAGAATCCCTCCTACTAACCTCATCCATCCCTGAGGACACTCGTGCTGATATACGCAGCTGTGCCACCGGCCTCCTCAGAAAAAGAAAACCTTGTCAATAGAAGAAGAAAACGGATTACGCTCCCTGAGGTTGGACGACAATATCGTCGTTGTAGCTGCTGACAAAGGTGGTGCAACCGTCATCATGGACAAGATTGACTATGTCAATAAGGCCAATCAAGCCTTTCATGACAGGGAGGCCTACATCCTCATTGCTGAGGATCCAACGAAAAAACAGGCTGCATCTGTAAAGAAGAAGGTGAATGAGCTCACTAGACTGAAGCTCATAAGCCCCGTGGACTCTACATTTCTAACTCAATGTTCCGTGCATAGCACGTGCCTATGGTCTTCCAAAGATTCACAAAGCGGACGCACCATTGAGGATCATAGTGCCATTCATTGAATCGCCTACTTATAACCTTGCCAAGTGATTATACAAACGCCTAAAGCACCTAGGTAATGGTTCACAGTACAGCATCAGCAACTCGCAAGCTTTTCTTCAAAGAATTCGAGGCCTTAATGTAAAACCTGATGAATGCATTCTATCGTTTGATGTGGTTGCTCTATTTTCCTCAATACTTTATAACCTGGCAATTGAGAGCGTAGCTTGACGTCTAAAAGAAACTCCAATAGACATTCGAACGCAGCACGTTTTAGACATGCTCTGGCTCTGCCTTAAGAATTATTGTCAATTCGACGGTAAGCATTACCAACAGGTCAAGGGTACTCCAATGGGTTCACCGATATCGGGGCTAATTGTCGAGCTAGTCTTACAACGTCTAGAAGAACCTGTGGTTCAAAACCTCGGGCCGAAATGTGGCTTTGCTACGTAGATGATACCTTCGTATTAATTAACAACTACGAGGTGGAACGGCTGCATGAAAGTCTTAATGTTGTCTTCCCTGCTATGGAATTCACTCGCGAAGGAACAACAGGCGACATCCTCCCGTTTCTCGACGTCACGGTGCAAAGATTGAATAATGGCAAGCTCGCAACCAGCGTCCACAGAAATAATCCTCAACTATGGGAGCAATCATCCTGCTGCCCATAAACGAAGCTGCGTTCGAGCTCTTTTTCACCGCGCCTTCCGGTACTGTAACAGCGAGTATCTACTTAAAAAAGAACTTGCCTATTTATACCAACTATTCCGATCTAACGGATACCCGATGAGCTTCGTGAAAAACTTTCTCCGAAATCACAGGCAACCAAAATATCAGAGCTCTAATGGAGAAGTAGTACCGAGGAAATTCCATTCATTGCTATACATGCAGGGCATTTGGGAAACGATCGCCCGACAATTAAACCGATTTGGCATCTGCATCGCTCACAAGCCAGCGTCCTCCCTGCGGGCAGCACTATCACGTGCTAAAGATCCCGTTCCCAAAGAGCAACAAACCAATGTTATTTACCGCATTCCATGTGCGAATTGCTCTTGTGCTTACGTAGGCCATACAGGCCGACGACTCGGGACCCGCATAAACGAACACAAATTGGCCATCCGCCGACGCGATCCCTTGTCTCTCGTGTTTGCGCACGCCGTTGATTGCGACCACCACTTCAATTGGGAGGGAACTGAAGTGGTCACCATGGCTAGTATCAAACAGGCAAACGAATTCCTCGAAGCTTGGCACTCTGACACAAACAGTGTCAACCCCTACGTCAATCTGGATGCGCATTACGAAGGTCTGCGTGCACGGTCCACTGACTTGCGCCCACCTTAAAATCAACAACTGCTTATCCGTGCCCAGCCAAGTGTAACCTCACTGACTCTGCATCTCCCGCCACGTGACTTGCTATCAAAATTCTAGCACCCCTCCCCTTACATGCGACAGCTATCGTAACAGGATTCACGGCCCCCAAACCCCCCATGGCGTCAGTCTGTCGATGTAACCTCTGTGTCTCTAAACCCTCCAGCGTGACAATCCCAACACTCACTTCTCATTTCGTCTGACGACGGGTTGGTGTAACCAGCTTGAAAATTCACGAGTAAACCTCGATTTTCCGACGAGCCTTCTTTCTTCATTTATCATCTCGGAATGCATACTACCTCAACTATTAACGCCGATGGGAGGCTTTTGCGAGTCATCGACCTACGCTCAGCTGAAATTCCTGCACCGGTGTCTTGACGAGAACGTCTTACCGAAATGCCTCGCATATAGACCGCCTGTGAACACGGAACTATGCCAGCGGACGGTGGCAGATTTCAAAAAAAAGAATGATCAGGGTGCTAATACGAGATTGTCACGTACGAATTAACAAATAACGCCATATGATTGAACAACATTCTTCGACTTGCCAGTCAATCTTTACGACGCACGAATTGGAAACCCTCAAAACGACAATCCTAGACAAAACGGCGTCATCGCAAATCACGTGATGACTAACTGTCTGGGACATTTTAAAAAATCAGTACGAGAAAGCAACCCTCCTCCGATGGTGACCTGGTTCACAACTTGTCCTCCCATCGGCTCACTCAGCAACAATTAGCGGTTCTATCCTATGACGCAAAATTCAACACGAAAAATGCTCGACCAGAAGACTTCATTGCATCCTTCGAGTCGGCGCTCCAGAAGTGCGATGCTGTTGAGGAGTGCAAAAACGCCATGCGGCAACAAGTGACAAATCTGCTCCTCCAGCACCAACGTCAGACAACGATTTCAAAGGCAGAAGAACGAGAACTTCTGAAAATACGAAAAATAGAGGACATCGTAACCCTGCCCGCAGACAAAGGGCGCTCGACTGTCGTCATGGATAAGTCTGAGTACGCAGCAAAACTCAGTAACCTCTTGATGGACAAGGAATCCTATGTGCCATCGACTACCAGTGACTTCAAAAAGCTTTTGAACAGCATAAACAAGACGGTCGACAAGCTGAGGAATGCGGGAGCTCTCACGCGAAGAGAAGCGCTGGCCACAAAAGCCACTGATGCCGCGATGGCACGCTTCTACGGCCTGCCAAAGGTTCACAAGCCAGGAGTGCCCCTACGTCCCATCGTCTCCTTACGTGGCACCCCAACCTTTGGGCTGTCAAAGTGGTTGTATCAGCGAATTTGTTTCCTAACCAAGGATTCGAAGTGGACAGTGAAGTCAGCTGACGAGTTCTTAACACGCATTAAGCATCTTGAAGTAGAAGCAGACGAGGTGATGGTGTCCTTTGACGTGATCTCGTTATTTACCTCTATTCCACCCGCATTGGCTATCGATACTATCGACGGCTTTCTCCAAGAAAAAATATGACGAGACAGACCAAAACTTAAACGAGCGCATATCATCGAAATCCTAGAACTGTGTCTTAAACGTTCTTCACATTCAACGGCCAGGTCTACGAGCAAAAGAAGGGGACGCCAGTGGGCTCGCCTCTGTCTGGACTAATTGCCGAAGCAGTTTTGCAGAGGCTTGAGCAGCTGGGCTTCCGCTCGTATCCCCCGAACTTCTGGGCCAGATACGTCGACGACACGTTCGTCATAATCAAGAGGTGTCAATTGCAGGTTTTCGGGGCATTGTTGAATTCAATCTTTCCCTACATCCAGTTTACCATGGAGGAAGAAGTCAACAATCAGTTGCCCTTCCTTGACGTCCATGTTACAAAGCTGGCAGACGGGAAGATAAGGACAACGGTCTACCGTAAGGCAACCAGCACTAGGCGCATCCTCCATTTCCGAAACAACCAGCCTGTTGACCACAAACGCAGTTGTGTCAGAACCCTCTTCCGACGTGTCCAAATACAATGCACTGACGAAAGTGGGAAGAAGGAGGAGATAGAGTACTTACATGCCCTTTTTACAGCCAACGGTTATCCAAAGTCCTTCATCAGCATATGCCTCGGGAAGCTTCAGTTTGGGCGGTCGAACGAAGAAAAGCCAAAGTTTTGGCTCGCAACCCCCTATGTGAGGAACCTTTCGGAGGCGACTGCAAGAATCCTAAAACCTTTTGGGATTGGCGTAGCTCATAAACCAGAATGCACTTTCATACAGCAAGTCATGAAGCCCAAAGACCCGCTACCAGTAACAGAACAATCAGCAGTGGTCTACAGCATACCATGCCAAGATTGCGATGCAAGGTATGTTGGTGAAACGGTCAAGCGCCTGGGCACAAGGTTGCATGAACACCAACTTGCAATCAACCGCAAAGACAAGTTGTCTGTGGTTTATGGTCACGCACAACACCTGAACCACGATTTCGCCTTTGAGAAAACGAGGGTGATTGGCCGAGCCGATAAGAAGATGGCCAGATTGGTGCTCGAGAGTTGGTCCTCGACTGGCACGCTCAACCCAGCTATAGACTTACATCCCGCCTACCAGGCGCTTTGTACAAGGCTCGGATCAGTTTGGCCAGGGCCAATAAGGCAAACGAGCACACGGAACTGAGAGCCCACGCTCACGGAAAAGCGGGGTGTCGGCCGAAGGTCACATGACCAAAGTCAAACACTGCCTCACCAATGCGCTTGTAAAACCGAGACCAACTCACGAGAGCAGCAACGACTGATCAGTCCGCTGACTGACGTGGGGGAGGCCAACAGGCATGCTGCCTTGCTTAAACCTATGACGGCTCCAAAGGGGACAGTGGTCACGCGAGCCCGCCGGCATTCAACCTCGGGGAGATCTAAGGAAGTCAGCAGCGATCGGGCAGGTCAAAGTTCACGCGTCCACCATGGATATAATACGAGGCACGCGGCAAGACGGACTTACTCAAGACCACCAGGAGCAGCAAGCACTACACTGATGATGGAAGTGAGAAGGCTTCGAAACGGCAGTACAAATACAATTTTGTCCATGAACTCACCCCTTCTTCTTCTTCGTCTTCTTCAGGAGATGATGAATGCGATAAGATATCGGGACCTCGAATCTTTTCGCATATTATAATTACTGAGATACTATACATTCCAAGATGAAAAATGAGTCTCTTCGAACAAATCGCGTTTTATTTGTGACTTTTTAAGCCGGTTACACCGGCACGTCGTCAGACGAAATTAAAAGTGGGTGGATGGCCAGTTTTTTCGTTTATGCTGGCCCCAAGTCGTTGACCTGTATGGCCTACGTAACCACCTGAGTATTTTGCATAACGAATGCGGTAAATGATATTCGTTTTCTGCTCTTTGAATATGGGGTCTCTAACTGGCGATAGTGCTGCGTGCCGGTAGAACACCGGCTTGTTGGCGATTGAGATGCTAAACTGATTTAATTTTTCTGGCTGTTTCACGTGTCGGTGTGGGGGAGAAATACCGCATCTGTGCATTTCCACTTGGCAAACATGGATACGCTCTTGGTTTACCGTGGGCGCGAGTCAGCCAGCCGTGCGCGTAGATCCTCTTAATGTGCATTTAGATCGATATGACGGTTGATCCTGTTTGTCTTGGAAAGCCAAGCTTCGAAGATTCTCGCGTCTGTTTGGTGTTAGTTGTAGCTACCACTTCGATTGCGTCTCAATTGAAGCAGTGATCGCAGTCCATGGCGTGCGCAAACACGAGAGGTAATATATTGCGTCGGCGGATGGCCAGTTTATATTCGTTTCTGCTGGCTCCAAGTTGTCGACCTGTATGGCCTACGTAAGCGCAAGAGCATTTTGCACAACGAATGCGGTAATTGACATTCGTTTACTGCTCTTTGACTATGGGGTCTTTATCTCGCGATAGTGCTGCGTGTAGAAAGGACTGACTTCTTGGTGATGGAGATGCTAACCTGATTTAATTATCTGGCGTTCGCTTTGGAAATCCTCTGCATGTAGGGTAGAGTATGGTTTTCTTGAAACTCTTTCTTCATTAGACTCGACGCTTTGTGGTTGTCTCTGGCTCGTGGTCGACAGGGGAGAGCGGGTGACGGGTTGTTCTCAGTCTCGTCGAGGGCCGGCGTTCGCACGTTAGCCGTAGTCGCTGGTACCCCCGTAGCCCGTAGTTTTCTTCCCAGGCTGGTAATGTTGTTTTCGATCACAGGTCCGTCTGTTTTATCGCCTGCTGGATAAGGGGATCAGCTGGCCATGTTCTCGTGTGCCCGGCTCCGATTTTTTCCCTTGCTACGCTAACAATTCATTGACCCGGAATTTCGGCATTCTGGAAGGCAAACGTATATCTAGATTCTGCGCAGTGTTGCACCTCCAAAGAGAATAGGTGCATCCTTCTTACTGCCCTCATGTGTTCTCCGACTCGGGTTTTTTGTCGTTTCCCGGTCTCTCCTATGTAGGTGGCTGCGCAGGAATTACGTTTAACCCGCTATATGGTGTTGGTTGTTTCACCTCGTGGCCGGGGGGGCCTTAGGTCTCAAAACCAGATTTTGAATGGCCGTCTACGACCGATGGGTGATAGTGATCCTCCGTGGTCTTAGAAGACGGGAAACCTACTCGGAAACGCCGCCATTGTATGGCAGCGTTCGCCGGCCTTAGGCCTGGACTGCGTTCGATAAATTTTCGGGGATACCCGTTGGCCGTGAAGAGGCGCCATAGATATCGTAGTTCTGCCTTTATCATCTCACTCGCTGCAGTCTGTTTCGACCCTTCTGTATAGTGTTAACACACTACTGCGTTTGTAGCATAACGGGTGCTTGCTGTAGTAACTGAGGATTCGGTGGTTATTTGTGACCTTCTGTACGCCTTCGTTTTTAGGTTCCTATTGGGTTTTCGATAGATTTAAACGTCTAGGAACGGCAGTTGGTTGCCTACTTCTACTTCTATTGTAAACTGGGTGTCAGGGAAAATAGAATTTAGGATTTCGTGGAATTATTTGACAATTTCCCGCTCGATGATGACAAATGTATCGTTGATTTATCGAGTCCAGAATTTTCGCATGTATTATGCGAAAATTAGGGTCCCTAATTTTTGAAGCCCGATAGTGGCACTCCCATTGAAATGCCCTCGACCTGCTCATATGTTGTTCCCTCGAAAGTGAAGCACGTTTTCAGACAGAACTTCAGGAGTTGGGTGAGGTATCTCTGTTTTACCGTCTCGTCGTACTTGCTCTCGAGCAATTCGTTGAGCTTTTCGACTGCCAGGCCTTGTGGGATCGCGGTGAAAAGAGAGGTGACGTTGAATGGCACCATGACCTCGTTTGCAGTAAGTTGCACTTACTTGAGCTGCTCCATGAATTGAGTTGCTGAACAGACTGTCGTGGTCGCCTCCGAGGTGAGCAACTACAGGTTTCGGAAAAGCCACTTCGCCGGATTAAATGTTAGTGCGCCGCGCAATTACATGATTGGATAGACGGGGATAACGATCTTGTGCACTTTCGGTAGTCCCTAGAACCTTGCTGCGGCCGCGCCTACTGGTTTAATGGCAAGTCTTACGGACTTACTAATTACCTTGTTCTTTTGCATGTCGGCGAGTGTCTTGTCAAGTTGCGTCACAAGCTTCCTTTTCGGTTCATCGTCACACGGAAGGCACGCCTGTCGGTCCTCCAGCATGGCGTTTGTCTTCTGGATGTAGTCCATCTTATCCAGCAAAACTGCAGAAAGTCATTTCTGCTGGCATAATCACGATGCTGGTGTCAGCTCTCAGTGTCTTGAGAGTTTTCTGTTTCGCTCTAGTAATGATCCCGCGTGGTTTGTGCGCCATCACCAAGGAGGTCATCTGCTGCCAAATAAGGTGCTTTGTTTCGTCGCATTCCCCTGTTTGTTTGAGAACTGACTCAACAGGGGCCACGAGATTGACCGGATCGGCGTCTGTAACGTTGAAGCAAGCTTCATGACTCAGCACTTTCAATTGTGCAGGACATATTGTGCACCAGAACTTCGTTCTCCTCTTGAGATGTATGGGTTATATTTCGCAGTTTATCCGCCAGCTCAGCATCTCGTTCGCAGGTCTCTGGCCCGTTAATTAATCATCTTTTGTAGCAGCATGACTCCGTCCTCTGCGAAAATTGTAACCGCTTGGCCCAAAGCCCCGTTGTATTTGCGCAGTCGAAGATGACAGTCTTAGAGAAGCGCCCGAATCATTCGTCTGCTATATTGTGCTACCCTCCATTTCACCAGATTTTTGTTCGCCGATGGCTTGTAAGACAAGCTCTTCGGGAGCACATGCTTGTCAAGGCATCTGTGGAGGAATTAAATTGAGCCTCCCCAACCCAGCCCTCCTCCGTGCAAATCAGACAGCCTAGGTAAACCAGTATTATCATGAACGTTACCACCTATAAATATTGTGAGGTGCGGTACTACACTTACAGCAGATTCCCTATCTCACGGAACGTCAACCGAAATTCTACAATGGGTTTTCGATTCAAACAACTTTTTTAAGTAGGGTTGTCGTATTGACTATCGTGTAGTCTAATCCCAAAATACGTCAACCACGGTTAGATGCCGGCCTTTGGAAGAAGTTCTTTCAGACTTCCCGCAAATGTATACTTTGTTAAGATGGCTACTTAAATAGCATGCAATTTCTCATTGATTTTCAATGCTCTTATTCATTCAAATACATTTTATAGAAAACATGCACAAAAATATTATTTCTTTTATGCATTTGTTAGCAACTTACATTCTCTTCAAATAATATACTGGAAGGAATTATATCTCTCCGTTTTAAAAAGTTTCTAAATTACTAAATAATGCTGAACCCTACTGACTGTTAGAATTCAATTAAAGGTTTCCAAACTACATGCTATGTACATACTCTGCAAGGAAAAATCCCAAATTTCTCTACGGTTTAAAGAAGAGATCACAAGTTCTCATAAATGCTGTAATGGATTTGAATCATGTTCTATACATTGAAGGCAACATTAATAAATTAATAGATACGATGCATTGTGGATAACCATCTCAAGGTCCTTAAAATCTCATTATTAAAAACTTTTTTAAACCGAAGGATACCCTTTCCTTAATTATGAAACACAAAAAACGTGCTTTGCTATCAAATGAGTACAGGGGATAATATTTCTCTGTCTTTTTTTTCTGTAAAATATATTTGAATCAATAGGAGCATCGAAAATCAATGAGAAAATTGCATGCAATTTAAATAGTCATTTTTTTACAGAGTATGCTTTTTCTGGGTGGTCAGAAATAAGCTCGTTCAAAAGCCGACATGCTACCGTGGCTGGCCTATCTTAGAATTAGGTTGCATCGTAATCAATATTACAATCCGACTCAGGAAATTTATTCGGATAGAAAACACATTTCAGAATTTCTTTTGACATTTCATGAGATGGGGGATCTACTGTACCTCATATGCTTTCGAACAGCATGTCTCCGGTTTCAATCCCAAAACGTGACCTGCAGTTGAATTCGACTGACTGATAGTGGCGTAAAAGCCAGAAGTAGTAGCTCTAATTTGCATTCCTTCATCAGTGCATTTCCATCGGTCAATATTCGACGTCTAGGAGACCCTGTAGATTACGCTGTGACTTTGCAAGCTGCCCGCGAACGGGAAAAGTCGGATCTCACGGAAGTATTTTGAACTGGAGAATTACGACTCGGACAGCCATGGTTCCTTAATGTGGCTTTTATGGTACTTCCACCCTGATGAGATTCGAGCCGCCTCCTAAAAGCTCGAGACCTGCTGTGTGGACAAGGTCGTGTGTGTCACGCGTCAACAGGCTGTTTGGCTTTGTCAGCCACTGCGCCGTAGCCCGCCTCCGGTTATATTTACATAGTTTGACCTTCGGAGCCTAGTGGGTGAGGAGGGCGAGCGTGTTGGAGATGCTGCTCAAGTCGTTTATGCTGTGTCTACGCCTTGGGGTACATGGTGCACGTCTTCGTTCGTGACGGTCGATTAGTCATAGCTTAGGCCTTTTAATCTAGCCATACCGGTTCTGTAGTTGTCGCTTCCACGTCAGTTCGACCGTTGTATGCTCTACAAAAGGAGGTTGCAGGGACGGTGAATTGTGCGCGAAGTAGTTTTGAGTGATAGTAGACTTGCACTGCATCTACCGCACTCTCTTTTCCCTTACCCACCTGTGTCCGCTGTCAAGACATTCAAGAAGACCTAAAGTGGGGTCGGGCGCAGGTGAAGCATCTCCGACGGAGTGGGAGAGTGAGGTGCGGTAGGAGCTTGCACCTGCGCGTGCCCATGTTGGGTACGCGCACCCCCCCACCAAGTTTCGGCATTTGTTATGGGACCGCACCCCAGAATAATAACGCCTGCCGCCACCTGATTTGGCCCCCGTGTTGGTCATGTGTATTAGCCACACGGCCCGTTTAGGGGGCACAGAGCGCTGTAGCACGTAGCGCTGTATCCACAATCGCAACGGACTTATTGGGGATCTGCATCTTTATGGTAAAGCGCTTCTCTCGGATTCGCGTTTTATCACGTCTATTTGACCTTCAACTGAAATTTCACTGGCAAACAATGTCATATACGCCATAAATTGATAATTTAGTCTGACACTCCTTGTCTTTACTTCTTTCAGGGACGTACGTATTATAAATGTGCGGGCTTTTGAAATTTAGCCATCTTTTATTCTCTCCATTTGCATGTGAATCCTCTTATATGTACGTCGGTTGGCCTATTTCACCTATTCTATACCGCATTTTGACCCTATTTGTTTATTCGAACAACAAAAATGAGGTCATCAGCGCACGACGCTGGAACCGTTTTGAAGAAAGTCCGATTTGATCGATATTTTGAGCCGCATTCAAGGACGATTCTTCATGACTTCAATGTATGCATTCTTCGGTCCTTCGTTTGTGATCTTCCGGTGTTATCTGGTTTGTGTGCCCAACCTTATTCGCGGTGGATGAAGTACATTTTTGCTGAAAGTTTTGGTATTTTACTGTCAATATAAAGCGCAGTTCTGTCTCTCATTAACTACCTATTTTCACCCCACCCCGACCCCTATTTCACTTTTCAGGCCTCTATTTGAATGATTTAACATACATTGACGTTGCCTGTCCACCCACGGTCTCTCACGGACACTCAGTTTTCACTAATCAAGTCCGTGTGGATCGTATCAATAATATTCTACGAATCATCGCCGACTTTCAAACTTCTACTTACCGTAAGTTCAGTCTCTTGTCTCATGTCAATAATAGCGAGAAAAATTTCTAACCGGCCATCCTGCCGACAAAGTTTAAACATTCCTAACTGGCAACATGAATGAATTCCGCTCAGTTTCCCTGTTAATAAAATTTTCTGTGAGAAAGCAAATTCTATAAAATGATATGCGCCTAAATGTAAAGACAGTGGCCTTAAACGTCCGCTTGTGGGAAGCCGGAAGGACTTTTTTCCTCAAACATCTCTTTGTACGACAGACACCATGTGCTTTCATTTGAACCAATTGCGAAACACTCGGCCGCATTGGGTGATTCCTCCTGCGACCGCTAAGGTAATGGTTGAATACAGGAAACGCTTTAATTACCTGATCTATGGGGGCCCGACCGAAAGTATTGGCTATACTCAAGCCTTCCCCTTAGGGGGTTCGAATCCTACCGATACCAACGAGTTTTGGACAGTTGGCTCTTGTGAATTCTGCAAATCTGCCAAAAATACCCAGTAAGAGTTTTTTTACTTTGATTTTTCCAGGATATTTTTTTTTCGGAGAGTGGTCTACCTTAATTTAATCTACAAAAAATAAGGGACTGTGTTAGCATGCAGTTTCAGGTTCTGGACTTCTCGGCCTCCATAGGCTTGTAGCTTGACCATGCTTCACATCAGGCGAATCTGCTAGGTTGATGTGCGCTGGTGTGGATAACTCGCCGATGGCCTCCTGTTGCATCAGACTAAGTGTCTGCGTTGACATTACTGACTTTTGTAAACGTGCCCGTGTTTACTTGTCAGACCTACCAAACGATTCAACTATCGCAACAGTTTACTGCGTCTGATGTCGTTTTACTCGATCGGTTTTATCTTGATAACTAACTGAAGTTGCCCTCCTTTTAAGTTCTGCCAATCATTGTGAATATTGATCTCTCCCAAATGAGGATTTTACGTAACCTTTCTTTCTGCCCTACTGTTATAATGCAACTTTGGCACTAATCTGAAATGGTGAATCCCCTTCTCGTTTTCAACTATGAAGATTGAAGGGAAATAGGCAGGATTTGGGTGAAGTCGGAGATTACCGAATATCCAAAAAATTTCCTGTGCCATTTAGTATCACAGAACGAGACCTATTGTTTTTGTGTGTTGTGCTGTAAAAGAACAAGAAAGGTTTGAAATAAATTCTTTCTGTAATCGTAAAATATGATCTTAATGAAAATCAGATGAATGCAAGTGTAACGAATCACATTCTTTTCCAGAAACAAGAAATGAATTCAGCTTTACTAATTCTTTTTGCAAATTTATGACGTTTTTGCTACAAAATGCAGTGATATACCTGTTTGCCAGTATCTGGTTTTACTATCCGGACAATACATGCCGTGAACAAAAAATGTGCAATAACCTATGGAGAAGGATGCCTAGAACAACTTATATTAAAATGGAAGCATACGATAAGAAACTTTTTTTATATAATATGGTTTCCGTTAATCCGGAATTTAGGAACGCGGTGGGCAGATTAGCATTTTTTGTAAAATCTTAGTATATATTCGGCCACTCTTTTGTGAATTTGCAATCAAATAAATGCAAATATAGCGAAAAATGCTTCAATAAATGCGAAAAGTGGTTTTTTTATTTTTCAGCAGAAAATATATCACTTATTTTCAGGAAAATCAAAAAAACCGTCAAACTTCAAAATTTTACCCTGACTTAACCTTAACTCTGGTAAAAGGTAAAGTGCGCATATATTTGTCAGCTTAATATCCATTTAAAGCGCTTTCAGAGTTATAAAGTGTATTAATTGATCTTAGGCGTATTAATTATCGCCTTTCGTTGTGGACTTTCATTTTTTCTCTGCAGTGAGTTTTCATGTTTGGGTGAATCTACAAATATGACGCACATATGACGCATTAGAAAGAATTTCAAAAAAACTTTTTCGGTAAATACTTTAAAGAAATATCTTATACTGAACGTTTTGATAAATATAGAGAACAGAATCTAAATTTATGGCCAATCGTTCGAAAACCCTGTAAATCGTAAAGTATTCACCGGTATTTGAAGGACGATGAAAACTATGGTATGTTTACGATATCAAGTGAAGATTATATTTAAATTTATTGTTAACCGTTGCAGCGATTTAGCCCGATTTCGGTATATGCCGTTTTTTAAAAAGGTTAGTGTTTCTAAACGAAGTAATATTACTTTTACTATTTCCTAAAAGGATTACTCTCAAGTCAGCTCACTACCCATTCCTCCGTGTACCTCGTTAGCGACTTGTCTAGATCACTGTTCCACCACCCGAAAATAAATGCTTCAACTTTGCATTCCGGTTAAAATTGTATAAGCGGCTCCCAAATCTTTTCTGCATCACCTTATTGTCTCTTTTTTCCTGCTGTAGCCTTCGAGAGGAACGAAGTGATTGCAAGTTATCTTGAGTCTCAGAGTTACTTAGAGGAGTTGCAGCGTTTCATAGAGGACGCCAATTACAAAGCTTCTCTGCGTCTGGAACCGCCACAGCCACCATTGGCAGTGCCGTCGGTCTGTGCTGTGGACTCCTCCACACACAGTGTTCCACTGTCGATCAGCGCGACCAGCATGTCACCCCGTGTGTCTTCTGCCTTGGCCACTATGGCTATGGCTTCTTCCTCATCCTCCTGTGAACCTTCTGATACCGATGGTTTGTCCCATCGTAGACACTATCGCACCAATAGTGTCGTGAATGCTGCCTTTGTGAGCACTGCCGTTGAGAAACCAACGCCTATACGCATAGGAAAGCCATTCATGAAGTCGCACAAACGCATGAGTAGTTGGACTGGTGAGTCTCGCTTAGTGGTTCCTGTCTTGTTAGGAAACTTGGGACACGAGGGTTAAACTGATCAGACTTTTCCGTTTTTTGAATATATTGGTATTCATAAGTGATTGGTTTAATTATCTTAGTCTGCGTGTCGTTTATTTATCGTCCATTAACCTGTTTTGCCACCTTTCAAACCACCAAACAAAACTGAATGTGCGCTTTCTTGTTTTGCGTATTTAGTCGCAGGGCTTCTTGCCTGACTCTCGGACGTAACACCCATGGAGTTTTTCATGCATTGTCAAATGCCTTACCTAATAAGTCATCTGTAGTTACTTGAAATTATGATTTGCTGTGCTGGGATTTTACTTATTTCTATCAGACTTTTCGTCATTATAAGTTTGAAAATGGTAACAGTTTTAAAACTTGCCGTTATCTCGGTGAAAAATATCCCTTAAAATAAACATTATGAAAGGGTATGTTATTCTCCTTACTTCTCTCTTATATTGGACGTAGAAGTGAATAGAGTGTAAATGTCAGACAAGCAAATTCAACCACCTTTACCTTAGCCGCCTCCGTTGAAGGAATGGATCATGACCTTGAAGGTCTGAAGAGGACCGGTATGCTCAGTACCTACTCCGCTGTGCTGAAGCAGCCTCAACCACTATGCATAGGTTACTTCTTGAGATTTGCTGTTGGGTGCTTTTCAAATCAACTGTTATACCGTACCGTTCTATAAGTGCTCACAGGCACGAATGAGGTGTCCTCGCATTTAAATCTGGACCAAGTAGATTTTTCGGCTAAACTTCTATCATTTGGTCGCCGGTTTCTTCTCCTAGACTTGTGGTACTATTTACCTTCTCATCGGGGTGTTATTTGACAGTATGGCCGCTTGTGTTACCTCGCACAATAAGCCCACATGTCCGAGTTCCATATTCACGTGATAGCAGTACTGAATCGTCTCCTATGCTTGTAACCACCGACATGTCGGTTGTTGAGTGCACATCGGGATTGTAACTCAGCTCCCAACATCTCGGTAAGAGCTTCAGCTGGCGAAGCAATTTAAATCAATAAGCTCAACTGAGAATATCGAGCGCTACATTTCATTCTTATCGTTGTTTGCTATCCAAGGGAACTTCGCCAGCTGGGGTGTGGAATGCTGTCGATCTTTACGCATAACTGTTTTTCGCGGTAGAGGGTTTTGTTCAAAGTTCAGTTGACATCGAAGTGCGCTGTGTCTGTATGTATGTGCTCACAGCGCCCCCTAAACGGGCCGCGTGGTAGATGCGTTGGACCAACATGTGGGCCAAATCAGGGTGTGGCAGGCGTTATTATTCTGAGATGCGGTACCATAACAAATGTCGAACATGGGCACGCGTACGTGCAGGCTCATTCCAAACACCTCTCACTCCGTTGGGTATTATTCATCTGCGCCCGACCCCGCCTCCAGTCTTCTTGACTCTCTCTCTTGACACCGGGCACTGGTGGATAAGGGAAGAGAGTCAGGTAGATGCTGCACAAGTCTACTATAACCTAAAAGTAAGTTGCCCGCAAGTCACCGTTTCTGCACTACCCTTCAGTGCAGGATACGGTGTAAATCGTCGGATTACGATGGTCGAACTGACGTGTGTGCACATCTGTGGCAACCCAAACTAGTCTTTGCCTATCGGCAATATCCCGCTGTCTCGGCCGATATGTTAAAGCATGGCTGCACCGGCTGATGGACCGAAATAGATCGGTTTTCATGGGAGTGGCGGCAAGAACACTTACCTGAAAATGTCAACGAAGTGATAATCGTTCCATCTCGACAAGTTTGAAGGACACTGGTTCCCTTGTTATAATCTTTTACAAATCTCACTGCTCACTATTACCGAGGAAGCTAATTGCTCGCATCCCTTTTAATCGTTTAAACAACGATCTAGGAAACGGACAGTTCTCGAAAATCCAGTGCGGATTCCGAGCACACAACATGAAATCAACAACATGATATTTTCCGCCTGCTAACTAAAGGAAATGTGCCACGTCTACACCTAAAGAAAGCCTTCGAAAAGGTGAATTGCGACTGACTCTGAAAATTGATGCAGAGATTCGGCATTCCTGCGTGATTCACGCCCATGGTTCGTTAGCTTCACGGCGGGATGATGTCTCGCATCTCAGCCAATGGGGTAGTCTCAGAAGCCTTCAACATTGACTAAATTGGTGAAGCAGGCCTGCGTACTCGCTCACACCCCCTCCAGTTACATGTTTTTATGCCACGTTAATGGAGTGTCATTGGATTCGCATTGCCGACATGACCGATGGTTATCCTCTCAATTGCCGAGGTATGCAGCCCCAGTACGTCTATCTACGACTACTGTCCACGACCTGCAACGAAGCATAGATCTTTTCGCCTCCGACTGAGCAATCCTCTGGCTGATCATCAACACGGGCAAAACGGTGTTCGTGCACTAACTCTCAGAGTCAATTTCATTGTGACCCCACTTTCATCGGTTGATAAGTTCGCTGATCACGACATTACCACTTCAAACAACACCAAGCTCGATGATTACGTTGCGCTCCGGATCTCTAAAGCCGGCCAGCTGCAGGCCTCCGTCTACAACCGTCATTATCAGGCCGCATCTCTAGTTTAAAAGGTAACTTCAGTGTATGTCACTCCTGTGTGATTTTATTTAATTAACCTTGTACACCACTTGTCTGTGTTCGTTATAATTGGTGTTTGCCCAATGCCTTGACCACTAAAACGCAGCCTAACAAGACGCATTGCCTTGCCTTCTGTGTTTTTGACCTGCCAGCAAATATTTGGTAAAGGCTTCACAGTAGGAAAACACTAGGCTACCACAATCACCGAGCAGCTTGATCATTGTCATAGAATGCAAATTTATGTTGATCCTTCTTATGTGTATCAGGACAAAATCAAATCTAATTTAAACAAGATTTCGGCATGGCCTACCTGTGCTTGCATTCATACTTTAGCAGTGCCATGAACTGGGTGTCAGCATGAGTGTTTGAAGGTTTGCCTTGTGTTGCGGAATTCTATTTGGCTTGACGGTTCTTTCTGGATTGGATTTACAGCAGCTAATAAAGTTGTCGTCAATTTTTTTTTTCCTGAGCACCACCTGAAAATCATGTTTGTCCCTCTTCTGGTTTGCTTAACGGTCATCTTCTTTTTAACATTTAAAATCAGCGGGGTTGTAAGAACCGATTATAAATAAAAGGGCGTATTCATCCTCCATAAATTTCGTCCTAATATTTAGGAAAGTTGGTTTTCGAATATATCGTTCCCTTCTATTTTTCGCTCCGACAGCTGGCATTCATAATTTCACGAAGGGAAGTTCGCCTACTTCTCGACAAAATTTTATCACTACTTTCTCCCGTATGGTCTACAATGAAACAAAGCCTGCAATGAAGCTGAAGCCTTGCAAGAACTTCGATTTGGATCTCCCGGACTTGCCCCCGATGACACCTAGCAGGTCTATCGCCCCAGCACCCTCTAAACCTGTCGATATTTCCGTGACATCAACATTTGGTGGATTGAACACTGAAGCACAACCGAACTCTAGGTAATAATATGTTTAGTATTTAATGTATACTTTTTGGTTGTCCGCATTCTACCTAGCCTAACCTCGTGAATTTAGGGAAGAAACGCTAACCAATGACGATGCCTCCCGGATGCCTGGTATCGGGGAAAGCTGCAACTCAAGTACATCCCTCAAAAAACTAGTGAACTCCCCCGTCGCTTTGGATTTTTTCGGAACTGTCAAACCTGAAACTGACCCGGGAGCATTGGCACCACAGTCTTCGACAACTGCCTCTTCATACAGGAAGTCCCCGAACGCGAACAGTATCATACCCTCACAACTTCCCTCTGACGATGTGGACCATTTTCATATCGCCTCCGTGACGACAGGTTTAAATGAAATGAAGATTTACGCTCCCAATTTTTATTCGCAGTCTGCAGTGTTTACACCCTCGAAACTCGGTAAGCACCTCCTGCTGTATTGCTTATTCGACATTTTTGACATGTATTTCGTATGGATTTTTGGGCTTCACTTACCCGCTATTAGCTCGCGATGTCTGCTCTAGAATTGGGACTGTGCGTAACTTTTGTGTGATAATCGGCCATTTTTGGTACATCCATCAGCACTCGTTAATCACCTGTTTGAATTCATACAAGGCGTGTCCATCTGAACTACTTCATGGCATTTTACCTCCAACGAATGTCCACAAATCGGAATTGTGAATGGTGGACCGTAAACTGATTATTCCTGAAGTAGTGAGATCGGGTCCTTGTTAGATGCACAGGTATTACGCTATTCTAATTTTTTGGAACACTCTTAGTGTTGACTACTGTGATTCTTTAGCAAAGAAGAAGACTGTTCAAGCACCGGAACACTTTTTTATCATTCTGAGCTTTCAAACTCCTGCAGGAGCCCATCGTCAGCAGCAACAAAAAGGCGTCACTCATACGGGGTACAAAACAGGTGGCACGAAAAAAGGCGGTCTGTTCGACAACCGTAAAAATTTGTGTTATACGGTGCTTTCAAACTCCTGCGGGAGCCCATCGTCATAAATAGAAGTAGCAACAAAAGGGTGACACTTATAGAGGGGTACAAACCAATAAATGATCACTGATACAAGCCTGGAGGTGACTTAGCAGGGCTCTGTACGCCGGCGCCAAATCGATAGATAGATTGTCTAAGTTCTCATCCGTCGACCATGCTTCAGTCAATTCCCAGCTCGTCTTGTTTACGGCCTGGGCGATTATCTTGCCGGCAGAGAAGTTGAACGCATGGCCCGTTTTGTAGGTTGATTCGTCGTCCCGTCGCACAGCCAGCTTATGTTCATGTATGCGCGATCCCAGCATGCGTTCAGTCTGGCCTGTATCACATCCCACGCCTAAACTGTCCTTGTCCTTACAAGGACAGTTCAGGCGTGGGATGTGATACACTACCCCAGATTGCTATTTTGGGTTAAGTCGCTCTTTGATTTTATTTACGCTGCGCATGGTAACTTTTGGCCGGTGTTCAATGCCAAAACCTTGTCCGGCAACAATGGGCTCAGTCGCTTCAGAGACGTCTTCTATGAATGACAGCGTGCCATATCCGTGGTTGTGTTTCTGATTGGGTCCTCCGAGGCCGAACGCGTAGGCATCAGATTATAAACCCCATCGGATTGCAATTCCGAATAAAATGGTCGCAGAGATATCGGGCCTCGCGTACTTTTCCTCAGGTCTGCTGCAATGAGTATGAATCCATTCAAAGTTTTCTCACACAGCTTCGCTTGTGAGCCACCTGTTGGTTGTTGTGAAAGCTTATGAGTTGTGTGGGGTTTGTTGCCTTCCTGTCAACCGTTTTTTCAAAGCGCCCGGAGAAGACGGTATTCCCACAGAAATCTACAAGGCCTGTGTCGACATTGGTGCCCTGGCTCCATGAGATGATTGAGCAAGTGTGGAGAGATGAAGTACTTCTTATGACTGAAGTTCGGGAATTCTTGTGTCTGTCTTCAGGAATGAAAATAAGACAAAGTGTGAGAACTACCGTGGCATAAGCCTTATCGCGTTGCTGTGAAAGTCTTCACTTTTGTCCATCTCAGATTGTTTCAGTCTGTACGTGACTCTTGGACGGGGCCAACCAAGCCGGATTCCGAGCTGGGCGTGGATGCGTGGACCAGATATGCACGTTGAGGTGCATTCCTGAATTTTGCCATGGCTATTAGCAACTGACAGCCGTCAGCTTTTTTGACTTCCCAACTGCGTTCGATTCCGTCCATCGCGAGTCCCTCTGGCGAATAATGGAACTAGATGGTGTGCCGACCAAAATCATTGCCATGATCAAGGCCACTGCGCGAGTCCCCGTACTTAACAATCTCTCCCAACCCTTCGATATCTAATGTGGTGTCGGACAAGGTTGCTTTCTGTCGCCTATTTTATTCAACTAGGTCATCTGGAAGGCCCTAAACGGTTCTGACAGTGTGGAATTTGCATCCGGACGTCGCCTGACTGATGTAGACTACGCTACCGATATCGCCTTGCTAGACTTAAGCCTGGGTGATCTACAGTCTGTGGTGTCGCGGGTGAATGAGATCGCCTACTTCGATCGGCCTATCCATAAACACTGGGAAGAACAACTTGATTTGGAGCTACATCCGTGACCAGGAGAAAGCACCCCTCGCGATAAATGGTTGTCAACTTGAAGAGGTAGACATTTCCAAATACCTAGGGGCGAGGATGCTGCCGAATGTAGAGAGTAAGGACGACATTGTCCCCCGAATTGACGCTGCTGGCCGGGTTTTCCCAATCCCTAGAAAGTGCCTATGAACCCGACGCGACATTTTCGTCGTCACGAGGATCTGTGTGTACCGTGCATCCGTCCGGTCGGTCCTCCTCTACGGTTGTGAATGCTGGGCTTTGCGGGTGAAAGATGAGCGAAGACTGGGGGTACTTGATCATCGCTGCCTGAGGGACATCATTCCAGTGAAGTACACCTACTACGTCTCAAACGAGGCAGTCCGCACTCGCTTTGAAAATATCGTGAATATATCGCAGGCCATCCAAGAAAGAAGACTGAGGTGGTCTGGGCACGTCCTCCGTCACCCGTCTCACTAGCTCACTTCTACTGCTCTCGATCCGGCGCCATTGCCCACTTGAAGGCGTCGAGCAGGTAATCTAAAAAACTGGCTAGACACGGTTCGGCAAGACATGGAGGCGGTGCTTGGATCTTCGGTATCCGGCGTCAAGTAACTGGAGAAAAGCGTGGGTTGAGTTGCCCTGATCCGCTGCTGCAAATCATCGGCCGCGTGTAGGTACTAATACGTTAAATCATCTAGGCGGACTACATCGGCATGATTGCAGCCGTAGCAAGTACGCTGTGTAGCACTGCAGAACTCCCGTCAGAAATCGACTGTCGGTTCGCTATTACTCTTTCATTACTTATGTTGCGTCCTTGTTCGCAACACAGACGCTAAACGGGCCGTCTATGTTGGCCTCTCTAAAGCGAACAGATGGTTGATGGAACTACATGCTTTTTCGACCGTGGTAGACCTTCTCAACCGCATAACATATGTACATTTTATTGTCCTTCGCACGTATCAGTGACTAACGACAGTTTACTTTATAACCCGGAACTATCTGGCAGCTAAAGCCCCAACGTAATTTTTCCTTTCTCCCTAGAGCGCTTCGTCCTCATCTTCCGAATAGCGACGCTAGACATCGCCAACACCTTCCACTGGACACGACAATCGCCCGCCCAACCGTGCTGGACTCGCACGGTGGCACACTGGATCCACGTGATAGACTCCAGTTCCCATCCACCGGCCTACGGCAGGTACCACACTGCTGGAGCGTAGTGCAGGAAAGCTTCTAAACGATGCATGCGCTGGCGTTTTTCCGTGATCGAAGCTGCCCTCGCTCGTACGAAGGTCCAGCTGCCATGGATGCACGTGATGCTACCTGTGGCTTATACCTGGCAGTGAGGCTTCGCCTGTGTATCACCCGATTCTCTCTCCTTTTGGAAATGTTCGTGGTGTGCACTCTGTTCTTCGCCCCCATATTTCCTTTGTATTCAGATGATTAACTGTTAGGTGGGTAGATTTGTTGGGGCGGACCAAACAGGATTGAGATCAGGTCGTCGGGTATACCCATTTTAGTGCCTCAAGCATCCGAGTTTAACTGGGAGAAAGGCGAACCAGGAGGTGAGATGCACAAGCGCATCTCTCCTCCCCTTTCTTACTTGCTGGGCTGCCATGGCGCTTGTCTTTCGGATTAACTGAATGGACTTGCTCATTTGACATTAGCCACTCTCCACTTTGCTCTAATCGTCGTCCGTAGGATTCAGAGACTGTGCTCCTGTTATCCGGTCGTTATGGGTAATCGCGTCCGAACATTGTGAGCTGTAACCAGTTGTAGTTTTTGATACTTTTTCGTGCTTTAGTCACTGCCTTTTTAACTGGAATATTGCTAAGCGTATTTCGTCGAGTAATGTTATCTTGCAAGAGCTTCCTTAAGTCTGCAAGCTCATTTTTCCAGTTTTTGAACTCTTAGTAAAATATAAGAACATCCAACGCAAGATTCGTCCTCGTAGCCAACGGATTTGGCTGCCATTACGCTTTTTGCGCGCTTTGCTGGTTTTTGGTTACAAAGTATAAACTGATGGAGTGCCAGTCGTGGATGTCGAAGCCAGCTCAACAGGCTTTCCTTTAAAAGGAAGTTCCGTGACTGGTTCTGTTGCTAGCAAACAATTGTTTTGAGTCCATAAATGTTAAAACACTGCGAAAAAGTATGTTCTCCTTTGAGCGTATAACGAAAAGTTCCGACTGGCTTTGGAGTATGGCGAGTATTTAATGCAATATGAGCAAAAATGTTTATACTTGTTACAAAAACGCTTTTGAAAAAAATACTATAAACGGTATGAAGGATATTCAGGAACGACTCAGCCGTTCGGAGATATCGAAGGTCCTGGATAACTTCAGATCTTCACGAGATTGTTAACGTTTGGTTCCCTGAGTGGTTGTCAGTTTTTATTGGTGCGGAGCCTGCGCAGTCAACTTGAATAAGATGATAAACAAATTCCAATTTGATCCGTTTTATGACGAATTTCGGCACAAAAAAGAATTCCAGATGAGCAGGAAGCAAGTAAGTACATGCAGTTGAAACAGTATTGTCCGGATCAGTCCTAGTGAAGTGGTAACGAAGATCAAATTGTCCAAGTTGGAGAGCAAATAATTGGTGGTTATTTGTATGTTTCCCAGTCATCGTTTGATCGAGGCAGTTTTCCTCCACTTGGAAAGTGATAAGTTTATACACCATCGACAAGGGTAGGTTGAGAAAAACATGCTAACACCTCTCAACTGGCGAGACATTCATAAATCTGTTGCAAGGTTATAAAAAGGATCCTCGAACGAGCGACTTTGAAGTTCCTTGAAGAAATGAATTTCCTTAACAGTGGGCAACATGACTTTCAAGAAATCCATTAATGGTTAACCAATTGGTCCTATATGTCTCGATCGTTAGAGGAAGTCGCAAGGATCGAAAGTCGTTAACATTTAAGTCAAAATGGCTACTATACAATGTCCGAGAAGCTTGACTAAGGAGGAACTTGATAAATTGAATAGGGGACCTCTTTATCGGCCGATCGCAGTTTGTGCTCATTGAAAAAGTGAAATCAATGCCAGCGCCAGTTTTAAGTGGGTTAAATCAGGGTTCTGTGCTCATTCCAGTGCTCTTTTTGTCACTGATTGTATGAATGCATTTTACTGCAATAGAGTCATTGTTGCAGAGTACATCAAAATTTTTCAAGCGATCCCATATAAATATAATGAACAGACCCACAATCTATAATTTATAGTAAAATATTTATTTGAAGTCGTATACCATGTCGTTTATAGAATGATATTTAAAGGCAGTTGCTTGTTCTCTTATTATACTGAACCTTACTGAACTCAACTTTTTTCGAGTCCGGAATAGGCAGATAAAGCCTAGATACCTACGTTGACGATGCTCATAATTTTCTTACAAGTTCCAGTGAGGTATAAATAAATAAATAATAAATAAATTGTATATTTAAGGCTCAGAAAGCCCCGTAATGGGGTCTTACCCGCTCAGGACTGAAGCAATTTAGGTGCGGAAACCAGTGAATAGTAAAGAATTGTAAGCGTAACCTTTGAATCTGAATTCAAATTTTGACCTCCATGGATCTTAACCTTTTTTTGGTATTTTGATCGACTGGACACTTCTGCAAGCTTGAGACGCCAATATTCCAGTTTGTGTACACGATACCATCATCAGCAGACGACCCTTCTGCATTTTTAACGGGAATATAGATGTTCACGATCTGTCTCATTTTCGCCACCAGTTCACCTGGTACTACCAAATCAACAAGGATCAGGTTCAATGCTTATTCCTTTCAATTCGCACCTGTAAAATATACCTCAACTTCGTCCTCAACAGTGCTCTGCAAACTTCCACCTCTCTGAACCAGGCTCTCTACTTGGCAGCTTTTATATAAGATCTTCTTCGATGACTACAAACGGCTGAGTCATTTTTTTATTAAACTTCAGACTTGGATGTTTATACATCCATACAAATCTTCTGAAAATATCGAGCACAATTCTAGAGCAGATTGAAAAGTAAGGAATACACCAGAAATGAACCATTCAATCATAGAGCACGCATCTAAAAAAATCACCAATCTCACATTGGAACCCATGACCTCTGGTAGCCAAACCCCCCAAGTTACCGACTGCGCCATGAGCGCACGGTCCGCAACCGACCAAATTAATTTGTTAGCTACGGAACAGCAAATAATAGTGATTTTTTATACATTATCAGTCACTTGTGATAAAATACTCGTAGGATCATTAGACTGCATGGCAATGATCACAGTTAAATCAAAGAGACACAATAGTAATTTAGAATTTATACTTATAATTTATAATTTATATTTGTTTAGCACCGGCAAGGCACTGTCTAAGCAAACATAAGTAACGAAATAAAGTTATGACAACGTGTGCAGATAAAATGTACAAATACATAACTCGTCCTGCTATGTCATTAGTTAGCGATGTTTTAAAATTAATGGTGAACTAGAAACAATAGGCAGTAAAGAAAAACTCCTACCATAAAAATGGAGGCAGAGTTCAATAGGCCTTCATTTTTTAATAGAAGGAAGGAGAAAAAACTGATTTGTAAAAAATTGTCAGGTGGTAGAGTAGAGTAATACTGCAGTAGCATTTCAGAATGGGATAATGAAACGTCGAGGTGATGCGTTCTTGAACTCTTAGGCGTATGAAACAAAATCTCACGAAAATGCGTCATTAAACTTAAGTCCTCAGCATCTTAGGATCTAGAATTCAATTCTGATGATGGTGAGTATCCAAAGAAATGGTAGCATTTTAGACTGTGGACCACCGAATGTGTAAGTCCGAATGACGTCATCGTTTGGATGACTGGTGATATAAGGAGACATCATAGTTCATGGGCGACTCGAGGTAGCAAAAATATAGTTTCAAGAGGGTCACTTAAAATTCCCGATGGTCCTTTCTCCGAGTCATGGGGAAAGCTACTGGGAAAAGATGAGGAAAATAAAAGTTAAATAGTATCAGCGTTAAGAAAAATGTGAAGTCTTCGCTTGAATGCAGATAGACTAGTAAACGACCTAATTTTAATCGGCAAGTTATTCCAAAGAAAACTATACCTGGAAGCAAAGAAGAGAGAGCGTTTACACGTGGAGGATGTAGGGGGAGGTATAATTAGTGTATAATTTCTTAGGTTGTAAGGAAAACTAATGGGGGTAATGACAGAAAGCTTGGGGAGAGTTGAACTATTATTTAGTCGAAAAAGGAGACAAAAGCCTGCTTCCAGTCTCCTGGTCCAAAGAAAATTTAGATTCGTTCACTGGCGTCTAGTTGAGTTGGAAATATTTGAAGGAGTTGGATACAAGAGTTTTTTTGTGAAATGCCTTTGGATATTTTCAATTTTTGAACGTCTAGATTCGTTCATTAAACCGAAGAAAGGACAGCAATATTCAAGAATGGGAAGTACAAACATACGATTAAGTCTTAATTTAATTTCAGGAAGGTAGAAATTATAAGAAATAAAGCCAAAAATCTTAGCAGCTTTGGCCGTAATTCTATCGGCATGAGGCGAAAGATCTTATTTATTGGTGTAGCTTAAGCCCAATTCCTTGATGGAGGAACATTCAATCATAGGGCAACCTTCAAAAATAAGAGGTTGCGGCAGCCTTAGAGGCCCAAAACTCATGTGAGACACTTAGCATGTGAGAACTCCATTAGCCATGTGGAGCTCCAGGCCGAAAGAGCGTCTAAGTCTGAATGAATTTGTTTTAGGCACCGTTCAGTCGTAGAGTCAGAGAAGAAATACACGCATTTGAGGTCATCAGCATAAATAAAAAATTGAGAATGTTTAACTATCGATGAAATACAATTAGATACAGTAAGAACAACAAAGGACCATTACCTGTTAACTGGCATAAGTCAGTCATAAGGGACGCGTCCACAAGAGCCGCACAACGGATTTGATCTGGTGACCTGCCGTAATTAAGATCAATGCATTAAAACTTCACCAACAGCGCCCGGCTCGTGGGTGATCAAAGTAATTGTTTAAATACGGAATATCAACTAAGAACAACTTTTACTTCATTAAAAGTCTCTTGGGGAAAAATACCGACAAAATCATAAGACTCCAGTGGGATAAATCACAGTGGACTCAAGGAGACACAAAATGGAAATGGGACTAGAGTACTGACATCATACATTGATAACTCTGCAACAAATGAGACGGATTCCACAGCAGCCCATCGTTTTGTTGGTCGTGATGACCTTAATCAGCGAGTCCAGATACTCGAAGAGAAGCGAGGCCTTCTGACTTACATCATTGTGGCTATTCTAGAGGACAGCAAAAGAAAATCCCTTCATATTCCGTCAACCCTCCAACCGACAAGCAACGACTACCCTCATAAAGAAGGTATAGATGATTGAACTTTAAATCCACCCAGGAAGTGAAAGCAAGTTACGTCTCAAAAGGAAAATCCAGACAAACCTTTTCTGCTGCATAACAAGGCAGTTGACGTTAATACACCAACGATGAGTGAAGTTTTATTACCTGCTACGGCAACTTAACCTACCAACTCACCGAACACTACTGAAGAAACAGCCAGGAATAACCTCAAAAACCTATTAGACGTCATCACTCTATTCCATCAGAAGGACAAATCAGTAAGGGAGGTCATTAAACAGCCAGTTTATGGAAGCGAACATGGCAGCTCTGTGTATAGCACATTACAACAGGCCAACAACGGTGAAGGTTTCAAGGCTGAAACTAGTACGTCATTCAAACATGTTAAAACTAATGTAGATAGCTTAGCCTACCAAAATATAATTCCTCGTGATTTCGAAGCTCCATCAGCGAATAAGAGCATTAAGTTACTAAACAAGTATCTTGCATGCAAAATAAATATCGTCATAAAAGAGGCTCCTAAGTCAACGCCTTCGATTGCAAAGGAAAGAGTAAAACATGACAGGAATCTGTTCCGAACATATTCAAATGCTGTCCTTCAAGATGAATAATACGTTAGCGTGCATAAAGCCTTCTGCCTAGGGTAAGAGAATGTTTCTCATGAACTTTTATCAACACGGCCGCATAAAATCATTCTCGAAAATTAATTGCAGGGCTCACGCATTATAGAACGGAGAATGGATCGCCGTTACTCTGATAGAGATGAGTTTGTTCAGCTGGATTACGAACCGGCGAACAGACCTTAAACAAGAGCGCTGAGAACCGAACTGAAGAAGGGGAAAGGGGGAAAATGGCTCCGAATACGGGACAAGAAAATCATAGTGGTGAAGAGGTCCTGCCTGTGGCAGACTCCTTATATCATCAGCACTTGCCCTTGCCGAGCAGACGGACAATAAATGTCATGTACTCGAATTTATAGAGCCTTTTTGATAAAATTAGTGAGCTGCGGACGATAATTGATTAAAAGACACGAGATATAAATGCCCTGACAGAAACGGGGCTCTCAGAAGATATAAGAGAGCACGCAGTATCCCTTCGTGGTTATCAACTCTTTAGAAGAGACAGGAGAAGACGCGGAGGAGGAATCGTTATTTTCTGCTAGCTCTAATGTAACTGCGATTTCCGATGAACATCCCATGACAGCAGAAGAAGAAGTTTGATATTTAACTCTTACAACTTAGTACACTTAGCCATTGGCATTCACAGTTGCATACCCTCCCCAAACCAGAATGTCAAACGCGATGTCCTTCCCCTAACGGAACTGACCAAGATTTGTTTGAGCAAAGATGTCCTTATTGTTGGAGATTTTAACGCTCCTAACATCGACCGGAAAACTTTGACTGTTTCAGGTCCAGCAAATACATTCAGTCATCATTCGCTTGAGATGACAGGCAAAACATTACTCTCCCAGAATGAACCGTTCGAGACACGAGTAAGGGAAGGGTAACGTTCCAATTGTTTAGACCTCTTGTTCACCCGAGACGATGATAATGTGCTGGATTTACAAGATCTACCGCCAGTGGGTTCTAGCAACCACGTTGTACTGCTTTTTGAGTATTCCCTAGTCTCACAGACTGATTCACATAAGCAACTGAAAAAAAACCCGAAAGGGAGATTTTTCCAGTATGCACACGCAAATCTCAGCAATACCGGGATCAACCACATTATGGGGAATTGTGGAAAAATGTTGGTGTCCCCTTAAACGAAAGAAAACAAACAATCGTCCATTGTGGATAAAACGTGAACTTCAGATCTCCTTTCAAGGAAGAAAGGAGTGTCAAAGGAAGTGTCAAACCCTTGCATGAATAAAAACGACAACGGGTTGTCTGTGAGCGTGAGGAAAACCAACTCCGAAGGAACTATAAGCGAATCATTCTTCAGAAATCTTTGGAGCATCCCAAGATCCCATACGGTTACATACGCAATAACCCAAGAAATCTTGACCGAATTCCAGCACTGCGGTCCCAAAATTGAGTAGTGGAAACGGATGACCAAGCAAAGGCCTCAATAATCTCTAGCTTATTTCAGTCGGTATTCACTCATGAAAAAGTTCTCCCCCTCTCCCCTTCTCAGGGTATCTAAAACATTCGGGGTGGTTTGCATTATAAAATAATCTTTACTTATCGCCCACATTGGTAAAGATAGAATAACCCTGCCTGAAGCCTCCCAGGTCACCAGGTTCAGATAGAGTTCATCCGCATGTTCTTCGAGAATTGGCCGATGTCCTTTGTGAGACGGTTTCCATGAAATTTCAAAAGTCTATGGAAGAGGGCGAACTGCCGCATGAATGAAAACGGCCCTTATATACCCTGTTCACAATGGAGGGTCGAAGCTGGAGTCGGAAAATTACCATCCCATTAGTTTAACCTGAATTTTGTGCCAGGTCATGCAAAAACGTATTAGAAGGCATAAAATGAAGCATGTGGAGCAGAAGAACATATTATGTGCTGCCCAGCTTGGCTTTTGCCCTGGTCACTCATGTCCAATGAGTGGTCTTAACTCACAGGAAAAATGGACAAAAAACATAGACGAAGGTCATCCAGTTGATGTCATTTACTCTGACTTAGACAAGGCGTTAGATAGCGTACCTATTTATTTATTTTATTTATTTAGCGACTGGAACATAAAATTTGGCAATGTGGCATCCAAGGAATCCTCTTTAAATGGATCGAAAAGTTTCCTCTCATGCAGACTGCATAAAGTAATTGTCGGCACCACTGAATCCGAGTGTGTAATGGTGATCCATAGACTTCAGTTTTGGGTCCTCTTCTGTTCCTTATTTTTATAAACGACTGCACTGATAATATTGACTGTGATGCCATCATGTTTGCAGATGATATCAAAATCTTTAAAACCCTCAGCTCTGTTGACGACGCGCAGGAACTAGAAGAAAACCTTGAAAAATTGGCTGCCTGTTCCAGTGTGTAGTGTTACACTTGGAATCTGGGAGAAGACGTTTACCCAAACACCAGTACTACCTGAAAGAAATTCTTTTAAAAGAAGAAGATGAGCATAAATATCTAGGTTTCTGTAAAGCTTCCTACCGAATGCTCTCCGAACACTCTAAATGAGCCATCCAAAAGGAGACGAGCATCATGCACTGGATAAGGGGCGCTTTCATAGTCTTTCCTCCCGAAATGTTTTCATAAATCTTCAGTTCATTCGTAAGACCGCATTTGAAATACGGTATGCAGCATGCATACCCTGGATGAAGAAAGAAAGGGATTGCATCGAGCAGGTGCAAAGATGGACAACAAAATTAGTTAACAGTCTTAGGACCCTGTCATATCCAGCAAGACTTATCCAGCTTAACTTGTTTCATTTATCCTATAGACAAATGAGACATGTTCACTGAAATCTGAAGAGTTCTTTGAGTTTATAATCATGACTCACATGCGCAGTCATCCATATAAGGCCCAACGCGAACGTCTACCTCTAGATCAACGAAAATTATCTTTCAGTCAGCGAGCGGCTCAACCATGGAACTCACTTCCAAGCAAAATAATGCAGTCAAATACCGTGAATATTTTCAAACGACAGTTAGACTAAATAATTTTTGATAATCAATGACTCTCCCCGCAGGAATATTTTCAGCCAACCGTTAGCTTTACTTCATGATTTCGATTTATGTGTATCGTACCACTACACGTTCGATGTAAAATGCTTTACTGTATTTTATGTTGTCTGGATATTCTTGCATTTAAAATTTCGATTTTACATAAATAGAGTCAACAAGGGTTATCCCCGTAAGCCTCTAAATATACAATATGCTATCTAGTAATGGATGACATAAGTAACCGATTCGACCAAGCCTATTAGCCGCGTTTTCAGTTATTCACAGCATGACTTGCCTACTAACGTCTAGTTTTTGAAATGGCATGTCCACCTTACTTCCTTTTGATTTGGATTAAGATGTCATCTGTAATTCTATTTCGTAAGTCTTCATATAACTCAGATATAATTGCTGACGCTTTGATCACTTACGTTCTTCTATCTCGTATTTCTAGGTTTCTACTGTGGGCCGCATTTAAAATTTACATTCGTGGCCCTCAAAACTTCTTTCCTTTAGACCAGTAAACTTCTTCAGGTGACCACGAGCATGGGAAACGCAGACAATGAAATTCACTATATTGCACTATATATATCATTGAATTTTCATTACGCGGTTATAACAAAAGAGTGTTCCTCGTGACCAATCTGTGATCATTTGTTTGCCTTCGCTATGCAAACAGTGCGAGTTCTTTCATCTCTCGCTGTCCCGTACGTTCTTTCACGTTATTCTTTTTTATCTTCATTTGGACTTCTAAAACCTTTTCCTATTGCTAACTTATCTGGTTTATCGTAAACCGGAAATATGTCCTTTTGCATGCAAGACTGCAGTTTTGTGAGAGGCTGGGTTCACTGTAGTTTATTAAACCGAAATCAGCCTATTCATAAGTGAGCCTCGCCATTAAAACCTCTTACAGATTAAGGATACCATAATGCGGACCTATGTCAGTTCTCACGTAAATAGGTCCGGGCTCACATAGGTCCCCATTATTGGTATGTATAAGTGTAATTACGCTTTGACTTAATCTAATTCGCCTCTCGTCTCTTCCTTGCCGTCTCTTGTCTGGCCATTCGCGAACGATTTGGAGCAAGCCCCAGTAGCAAGTCTATAGCGAGTCGCTTTGGAAAATTCACGATAGGTATGTCCGATTAATTGCGGAATTTGTCCATTTGGTTGCCGTGGAAATAGCAGCGAAAAGTCGCAATGCGGCACTTTTCGGCAACAGCCTCCCTCACAGTTCATTAACCCCCCCACCCGCCACCGAATTCAATTTACGCTGAAGTCTTTTAAAGTATTTTATATAATTTATTGCGTGAGAGAGCGTAAAAAACATAATATTCTCTTATCTGACTGCCATCGATGTCTTGTCCTCCGGCTTGAAGTTTAAGAGAAAGGATGAATCTGGGAGTGGGGCTAAATGAGAGGAGTTCAATCCTATCTTCTTAGGACCAACCGGCAGTCAAATAGATATTCGATCAGGCCTATTCGGCCGCTTCCTGAGTGCATCCATTGACTTCGTGAGTCGCCTGGTAAACGTGAACTCAAGCTCGTAGCTTTCAGCACGCCCACCTTTGTTCTAGATTATGTACACTTCTACCTTATTTTTAGCTCATTATTTAGACAATAACACCTTTAATTACGTCATTTAATGGCGAGCCATGCGTTCCTTCCTCTTCCGTTTTTCTTTGCAATTGATGGTAGCCGTCATTTCATCATCAAGTATCAGTATATCAGTAACACATAGAACACTGTAAATACCAATTGGATTGCATGTTCATGCAAATCTAGAATGTAAGTGATTTTCATGCCGTATAACCTTATTTGCGAGTTAGCCGGTGTCCTGAACAAGTTTCAATTGAGTCCGTGTTGGAGACATAGAAGTCAACATTTTTATCTGTTTTTCTCAATATTTCTTTGATATCGTTTTTCGCACCTCGTTTTAAATATCCATTTATAGTCGTGCCTAAACATTTGTAACGTAAGAATGAAGTTTTACCTAGAATTATTTTGTGTATAGCAAAAACGCAATGCAGTAGTGGAGAGCACGGGCAGCACGTCAGATGCATCTACTAATGGCGACATGGGCGCACGCACCATAAGTGCCCGAAAATGGGCAACTAATGATTGCAAGAATCGTTACATCCATTTAACTAATCTTATTTCCCAACAGCCCTATTGCGATAAGTTGCGATACGAGTACATCCAGTCGCCATACGATGCTACTAGGGAGCTCGTATGTTTAACCATGTAGTTTTCCATTGTACTTGAAATTCTCTCGAATCTGATATTTGTCAGGTTCCTCAAATCAGCTGGCACTCTTATCATATATATTCTAGGACTCCAAACTAATTTTTATTTGCGTCCGGGAAAAGGATTTCAGGTTTTTTCAGTATATTTGTAGTTTTTCTGGGTATTGCGAGTTCACCATTTGACAAAGTAGGCTATGTTCGACGTTTCTCGGTTGTGACTCCATCGACTAGGAGTATTTACTGTCAGCCCTCATGAAATATCTAAAGGCAAACCATGGGCTTTGCTTGAAGCTGTTGTAGCGCCCATTTCACGCAATATCATTTTTATAATGTCACTTTTCGCAAAATTTTCACTTTCTGACTTAGGTATGACGTTGACACTACTATAACCTCCGTTTTTAAAATTTTATTCTGTCTATGCATGGTAAACAGAATTCAGGCTCGAGGAATGGCTACGCTAAAGGATGTTGCAGTCCAGTTGAAGTCAATTAAAAATATACAGAAGATTACGGCCTCTATGAAAATGGTTGCCTCGGCTAAGTTTGCGAAAGCGGATCGTGAATTACGGCGAGCCATTCCGTACGGCATTGGAGCTGCCGGTATTGCTTTTATGCCTCTAACATCTACCATTTTTAGCCTTTTACGAAAAAGCTGGATTGATAAAACAAGAGGATCAGGTGCAACCACAAGGACACCTCGTCATTGCTATCACCTCCGATCGCGGTTTATGCGGCGCTGCCAACAACACTATCGGCAAGGTAAGTTAGACGAATTACCGATTCATCATCACAGGCCATTCGCGAACTCATCGCACATGAGCCCGTAAAAGGCAGCACCAAATTAGTGTTGATCGGTGACAAAGTGCGTCTAATGCTTGCCCGACAACATTCCGATCGTTTTTTGCTGAGCTTCGCTGACGTGGGCAAGAAACCCCCTTCTTTTGAGGATGCTTCCACAATTTCACAGGCGCTGATCAACAGTGGCTTCGAATTTGACAAAGCCTCCCTCTTCTACAACAAGTTTAAGTCCGTCGTTGCTTACAGGACCACTGTCCAGCCGATTTTCAGTCTTGAACAGCTTCAACAGTCCTCATCTCTCGCTGTGTATGATTCTGTAGACGATGAGGTACTAAAGAGCTACAATGAATTCCTCCTCTCTTCCCTTATTTTCTACGCCCTGAAGGAGGCCGCGGCCAGTGAACAATCGGCACGAATGACGGCCATGGAGTCTGCAACTAAGAACGCAGGTAGGTTCCACAATCCTCTTTTTTCAGTCCTCTCTCCTGTTTAGGTGAAATTATTGACAGGTTGACTGTAACCTTCAACCGAACTCGCCAAGCTGTGATCACGAAGGAATTAATCGAAATCATTTCGGGGGCTGCAGCTGTCTGATTTGTGGCGGAGGATGCTGTTATTCTTTGTCCTCTGAATGCATGAGCATGCGGAGGTTTTCCCAGTTTCGATTTCGATTAGCGTTTTATAGAGTATTTTGGAGTCTGTTTTAAGTCTTAGTGTTGAATACATGCCTAGTCGACTTGGTCTACAAAACCTTTTTTGCTGCCCTGTTTAAAAATTCGATTTTTTTCGCTTTGTTTGGGGATTTTTTGTCTGTCAATAAGCAAAATTTAGAGAAACAAACACTCCCTGCAGTCACTTTCTTGTGCGCATTAATGTTAATTTGCCTAGAAACCTGTTACAGCACAGCTAAAATTCGGCTAAGGAACTATTGCTCTATTCGGCATGCGTGCAGGTTTCTCGAGCAGCTTTTAAAACGCTGTTTAATCACAAACTTCTAATGCGAGTCTCACGGCCGTGAACCATAGCGAACAGCATTCTTCTGAGCTAAATCTGTCTTGAACAGGAACAAGGCAATTAGACGATGACACCGCCTGAAAAAAAAATTATAAGACTAAAACTTTCTGTTCGGTAAACTATGTCGAACGCGACGAAGACTTTCCGTCGGCCTTGTTCTTCTATTAACCTCGCGCCGTCAATGCTTTCGTCTCTTTTTTAGTAGGTACTGTGGCGGCAGTGACCAATTTCATATATTTTCACGGGAATAGCGCGTTTCCTCCGTGTGCCCTTAGGAGGAAAACTACCTGTTTTATTACCACCAATATCTCAAATGACTAGTCAATGTTCAGGAATTTTTCTATCGTGAATTTCCTCTTTCACTTTGCAAGAATAAAGAGAGTAGTTTCATTAGGCTAATCGCCTTTCGATCCCTGGATTGTGCAACGAGACCTATGTTATATGGGCCTCCAACATTACATATCTTTTGTAGCGCTGATTTCCTTCGCTTGTCTTTCGACACTCGTCTTAAAGTGTCACGTTTATTACACCAGCTGTTTGACTATTACTCATTTTTCCCGCACCAGTGGAGTTAAAAAACCATCCACACAAATACCTGGCTGTCCACCCTGTAGTTTGGTAACGTAAGTACTTGTACACTTTATGTACATCTCCGTCAACTCATTAGACTCATGTCTAGGTAAACAGGAAGGTGAAATAGTCTGTCACAAGCATCCAATCCACTGTGAAACTAAGATATTAGGATACAATTGTCATTCAACAAATAAAAAACAGTGAAAGCCACGGGGTATGCGACTAGTATGCCACGAACGAAACCGGTTTTCGGCAAATTGACCGTCACAAAGAAAGTGGCTATTTATGTCAAGTCCAGATGTGTAGAAACACTAAGTGGTCGGATATTGCGAAATAAATCGATCTTGACAGGGTGGGGTTGAGCCTTACTCTGCGGGTGTCCAACGGAGGTCTTCAGTCTTTGCCAAGTCCACGACGTCGTTTATGCAGACGCCCGTCAGACCAATGCGGGCGGCATACTTTCTGTAATCGGCTGTTGAGATTCCAGGACCATAGGGGATGCAGGAGAGTCTGTTGTCCGACAGGAAGCTAAGGAGTTCCCGAGTACTCTCGTCGGTACCGGAAGGTGAAGCCTGAAGGCAACAACTGTGAAGGACGACCCCATCAAGGTTTGCGAGGTGGGCCCAACAGGCAGAGGATAGGGCGCTCACGTGTCGGGGATCCAAAGTATGCGCCCAGTCAATAGAATCAGACGTATCCAAGCCGGCACGTGAGATAAAGAGGACTGGGTAGGTGGACTGTTTCAGTTTCAACGCCAAGCACATGTCGGGGTTGAAGCTGCTCAGGATGATTCGCCGGTTGCGACCCAATTTCCACAACATCTGAGTAACACGGTGCATTTAAAAATTAAGGTACTAGAGCCGTGGGAAAAATGTAAATGTTTATGGATCTTTTGCTTCCTTTCGGATGGCTATGTTATTTTGCCTGATTTTTTAAATCTGTGATCCTAACTCAAGCGCCCAGAGAAGTGAAAAGGGAACAGTCTTATAAAAAAAAGTTTTAGGTGATAGGGAATAGGGAGAATTTTGACATCATTTTTATCGACAAATATAAGAAGTTAATGGAGGGCTTTGGGTAGATTTTAATAATTCACTTGACTCATTAGCGATAAACTCGATGCGATTCGAACTTACAACAGCAAGGGGAAGGCTTTTTTTACAGCCGACGATCAAGCCACCTCAGCTATGAGGTCCCACAAGTAGCCGCGAGTTTAATCACACTTGAGTCAAGTTGCCTAGGTAAGATATCGTAAACAATCAATCTGTCCTTAAATCCAATAGTTTAAAACTCGTCGGTAGCCTTCCCCTTACTATCGTGGGTTAGAATATCACCGAGGCTGCCGTTGGGTCGAATGAAATACTTGCAAATACAGCCAAGGGCATGTCCTCCGTTCACTCGCACCTAGTATCAATTTTTATTTTTTAAATGGAAATGGGCTCGAGCAAGCAGGCAATTTCAGTATCATCTCGCTACGACATACGGAGCGTCAATCATCATCTGTAGCGTGTGCAATCGGGCTTAAGAGTCCGTGTCACATTTGAATTCGCATAGGCTTCATCAAAGTATCCGTTCCAGCATAGTTCTGTCACGCTCATCGCTGTCTCAAACTTACGTCTAGACAGGCTTGACTGCTTACCGTTATCCTGCATAGTACCCAGCCGAAAACCCCATAATTAGGTTCTCTTACTTTTAAAACGTGTGAAACAACCTTGAGGAGTTTCCTTGTATCTATTTCAGTTTTCAAATAACCATAACTAAATGCATCGGTAGTAGGGATCTTTCAATTCAACGCTAAATGTAACCACTACAGACGAACTGGTATACCACTTGCAGTGGAATGTCTAAATATTATAGTTTATCGTGGCACTTCAGTTGTCGACGCCTTTAGTACAAATCAGCAACCAGGAGCTAAATCAGGGCTAAATTTGAACGCGTTACCATAAATATGGCAGTGTGAGTTAACCTAAAAATCTCGCGGATGGATCCTGAAAATGGCTGTACTGTTTTTGTAAGAAAAACGAAACGATGTAGCGAAACTTACGTTGAGCAGGTTATCCGCATACTTATTGATAGGGTAGAAGTAGTCGTAAGGACAACCGTAGCCCGCAAGTGAATCTTCACTCTGGCCCTGTTCGTGTATAAGCCGAAAGGCCGACAGGGGCGTCTCAACCGGGTACTTTACTTCAACATCAAGTGCCAGTTCGTTGGGAACCAGTTTCAGCATATCGGAGAAGAGGGGAAGATAGCGAGCCAGAGGAGAGGCTCGGTTACATTCGAGGGGCGCTCCAATATCGGTCTGTGCAAGAGCAGAGATCACCAAGGCTTCATGTCCTGTGTGGACGTTGCTGGCATGTGTACAGTCGACTGCATGCGTTTCGGTAAGTATATTTTCAATGTCGTCCCTCGAAAGGGTTGGGAAAAGGTTGGGCGTCCTTTTGTTTACCTTACTCTCATCTTTGCAAAGGGAGGAAGATAATAGTCAGTGTTGCGAAAATGGAAATATGACATAAAAAATCCCTCGCGGTCGGGTCAAGTGTTATCAGAGTATTCGGTGAAGCACTGGAGGCACCTCAACACACAACAGCTCTGTGCAGCTCGCGCGCAGGGCAGACCTGGATTGAACGCGACGCTGACAGGTTTGGTGACGGAGAGGAAGTAAGGTGATCCGCTGTGGTTCCAGCGTTTAATGTCCTTGTTGTCACCATAAACCGCAGGTGGGTGAAATCTGGGCTACCACCGTTTTCGTTTTCGACCACTGATCCTCCACGAATTTTTATTCTACCGGCTTGGCCTACGGGTTTTCAAATCACCCTGGAGGCGTCCGCGTGTCCGTTGCGGACAGGCAGGTAAAATTAGGATAATGAACAGGAAATAGAGTGTCTCAAGATGTCACATGGTGCTCATAATATTTTACAATGGATGAGGGCCATGTCGTATACTTCAAAAGCAACACTAAACAAATGGACACACATGATGGTTTATGAATAGAATTTTCACGCTCATAAAAAAACGCATTATTAGAAGTTTTCGAAAACTCTTTATTCCAGCCACCTGTGAAAAACGCATTATACACCACCTGGTCACAGCGCACACTTAACTGGGATTTTAACACAACAACACGGTGATAGGACAGCGGTACAGACCCCAGCTCTCACGGGTAATGACAATTTCACTTACGTATACTCGTTGACGCCTCGGGATACCAGCAGCCGAACGGAGATGTGGCCGCTGATTTGAAACCAAAGGTGAAACAGGAAGGGCAACTTTGAGACCATCAAATAAATTTGATCTTCGAAAAGGATCATCGAGAGAGACTAGGCGAAATGGCGTGGACATTTGTCTTCATGGAATTTGGGAAACACCAGAACCTTGGGCACTACTGAATGACGATGGCGTCCGGTAGGGGGAGTACGACCACTCCTGTTTTTTTCAGATCTCCGTCGGTAGTAGTTCGCAGTTAGTGATGACTACACCACCCTCCGTGTAGACTTTAAGACCCATCGACACAAAACAAAAAGGAAACGTCCACAGTCGTCCTGAAACTAGGACAGGTCGACCCATGCAACTCATATGTGAATATGATCCTCACCGATGGTTTTCATTACGCCCTGCCTGTTTCATGCCCTTAAGGGTTAGTAGGCCCAAAGATTTTATTCAACTGTGGTGCCCCCCCCCCCATAGGAATTAAGATTTAATTTATGTAAGCATTGAGCATCAGTGGAAAACACGTTGCCTAAGTTTGGAGATTGCGTCTAGTAATCTTTCCTACTTGGACGTTCGTTTAGTGATTCAGTCAATGCTCCACGAGTTGCGGCGCTTTCTGTTAGTATCTCGACCCGTTTCATTCGGTAGATTACATGAATGACCCATTCTGTTATGGTATTGCCACAAGCCTTGATGGTCGCCCGTCAAGCAACGCGTCAATCGAAACCCCAAAGGAGAACTGAACAGCAAGGGTGAAAGAAAAGAAGCGCATTGCCGTTTTGCCTTACAGCGAGCTTTAAAAATGTACGAGCATGTTCAAGATCGGACGGCGATCGGACCAATCAGATCGTGGGCTTCAGTAGGCAGCCTCCCGACTGGGCCTATGATTCATCCTGTCGGCAGCTAGCGTGACCACCGCGCGCACGGCACGTCCGCGAATCGCCATTGTCGCACGGGAGTAGGCCAGGGCGGCATGCGCGCGAGTCGGTTAGGGCGCCTCCAGCTAACACATTCATACAGGTAACGCTGTTCCAGCACCGCCTGTCTTGAAAGAACCTATAAGCAACTGGCGAGGGTTGGTACAATTTAAATACTGCCAATAGCCAATGACAGACAAGCGTACACACAAAAGATAACTAATATCCGTCTCTAATGCGACTCTAATATGGCCCTTTGCACAAGTGCCTTCAAAGAAAGCCAATCACTTGATGTGATGTAAACACGATGGTTGAGTGCACTTTCTCGGAGCCGATTACGACGCGGCGCGACGGCTCTATGATCAAAGCGCACACCCAAACCCTGAAATAAGAAAGCTTCTCGTGCGACCTGGTCTGCTTTGCTTAAACTGGTTAGTCTCGAGGACCGTCGCCAGAAATTTAAAAAATGCTAGTAGTCAGATAAAGCATCCGGGTGGAAACAGGTATAAAGACGCGCATCCAGATGAAAGAGGGCTAAGGGGCAGAGGTAGACGCATACAGGTCTCACCAAAAAGATCCACCTGATATTTAGGACAACCGCATGAAGACTGGTGCGTGGTGCTCTGGGTGACCTCAGTTGTGCGCAGATTAAAGTTATGATAGAGCACAAAGTCGGAGTCATCCCGCATCGGCTGAATATCCAGCTCCACCATCGGCAAGCCCAACTGATGGGCTTTTAGAAAACTGAGAAGCGTATTTTCCGGCCACTGACAGTCCCTCGGAGCGTCTGCAGTCTCAGCGCCAAGGCCCCGGTGGCCAACTAGCAGGACTTCGCCCGGCGAAACTGGCTGCGCGCTCACGGGGCGCAGGGGGAACCCCGGATAATTGACTGGATCGAGGTGCTTGGAAAGACAGGCAGCATCCTGGTAGGCGGCCTTCTGGTCGTGTGCGGTAGGACTGATGGCGAGGTAGTAAACTGAAATGCAAGCAGGATAGAGGACTTGTACAGTAGGTGTAAGCAAAAGCAAACGCCATAGCAGTGGGTGGGGCTGCAGTGTAAACGGAACGATGGACGGCCTGCATACTGCACAAAAGACACAATGCAAAATCAGTTCGATTTTGCCATCACTTACAATCGGGTAGATATCTAACAAGAATATAGGAAAGCCCCCTCCCCAAACTTCTCTCAATGTTATGGTTATCAATGTGTAGCTAAGGAACGGTGACTCTGGGAGTGCTCAGTTTCGCGTTCCGTATTCTCATTTGTCATTATTGTAATTTAATATGAGGTACAATGGCAGAGGAGAAAACAGTGTAAGCAAAGGCAGGAACTCTGAATGATTAAATGTGACAGGCCATCACAGCAGAAGTTTTCTAGCTAGATAGATATCTTAACAAAGTCCAGTAAGTGCGCTTCCTCACTGGTGTGCTTCGGATCTTACTCGATCCCATCGTGTCCGCCGGCCAGCTTGCTACTGACGATAACGAACGTTGTATCTACCTGTGTATGATATGTGGCACACACACACAGTGAGGGTAACACGCTTTACTTGACTTCTATATATACTTCACTGTATACGGCATATGGCGTAATGATGATGGGTAAAAAACGTGAAACAGCTGCCTGTGTCTTGCCTGGTGCATCCTTAGCAACCTACGTATGTATAATAGATAGATTATCCTTTTAAAGGCTTAGACACCTCTTCCCCTAACAGCCCTCCCACTCCCACTGAAATTTGGCAAAAGACCACCTGTAGGCAGCAGCTCTTGCAGATGGTGTTGAAGAACTACAGCCCTTGCATCGGACAAGTCCAAGTGCGTTTGAAAACATACTGTGAGATTAAATAAAGTGGGTCATTAGACGCACCTGAGAAATTCTATGGTCAAAGGCAAAACATTGGGTGTTTCTCTGTGTTCACCTGCGCACAGAACCAGAATTATAACAGTCAATTGAGGACTTCGAGAGCCTTCATAGCGAAGCGTGAGTTCCTTACCTACCGACTGTTCCGGTGAATAAGAACAAGAACCGCTTCAACAAGGACCTGGGGCGCACACAGTCGGTAATAATGTTGACAAGGCACAAATTTCTGCAGTATACACACGGATTTCGGCTTTGTCTCCTTATAGAAGGGTACGACAACTTGAAAAAATCGTGGACATAAATTTACTACTAAAAAGTCACTCATTAATCTTTAATTTGAAATGGAGGAGCAGTTTTGACCTTAGAAATGTAAGCTGCTTAAAATCCAATTGAAGTCTGAAACGATCCAACCCAGGGGTTCATTGGACTTCACAGGCACGCTGACTGACAGTCTAGAAAGGGAACGCTGGAAAACAACCAACCGCAGGAGGTGAGTTAATTATTCGGCTGATAGAGTACGGTTGTTGTCATGTGAGGCGTAGAACCAAAATGGCGGACCCTTCCTTCCGTTTCGACTGTCATGGTGAAACCACAGCCAAGGGATTTCTTAAACTGTTTCGAAAACACGTTGAATCCTCATCTTCCTCCACGCTAAAAGTAGCATGAGCTCTTGTTGATTTATCGATTTCCATGGCCAGAACCTGAAAAATAACCCGAATAGACCATGGCTAGAGATACCGAACAGACTGACAGGACAATGGTATACCAAGGCACTTCACGAGCAGCTTCCAGTACCGTGTGTCATCATGTGCGCAGGATGGTTTCATTTGTAGCCCACAACAGGAACGTACGCACGTGTAAACAGAAGCACAACGAAGGCTTGTCAAGTGCAACTCGAGACAAAGTTTGAACTGCAGTGGTTACGCAGGGAAAAGGTTGAATAGACTTATCAGTTCCTTGTTATACCACTTCGGTACCCACGTCAGCTCCATTGGAGTAAATGGTTATTCCTTTACTCACGAACGTCATAAAACTGATTTCTCGAACATACAAAACCAAGCAGCGTACAAAGCTAAGGGATAAAATAATAGATTGGTCTAAATTCCTTGATGACAAAACTGCAAAAGTTTCTTACCATCCAGAAAGCCGTTAGACGAATCGTCAATTTTTACCGACTGTTTACCAGCTTCGACGATGGAATTTGCTGGACAATTTAGTTTCATGCTAGTCCCCTTGACTGGAGCGCCGGTGGAGGAGGAAGCGAGAGTCAATTCAACCAACTAGAGAAAGTTAAAGCGAAGATTAGCAGAACGTTTTCAGCTACCCAGGTTATCACAGGTTTCTCCGAGGTGTGACGACACAGGAGGCCCGTCACCGCAGAACTCCCGACGCTCAGCCACCGCTTTTCAATTTCATCGCCCTCGATACGCCAGCTGGCCTCGCGAGAAGCCCCGCAGTTCTACAACAGGAATCCTTGTTGAATTAGGCATATTTCATGCGTGGTACTTACAACAATATCCTAGGGCAGACTGGGAAAAATATTGGATCTTTAATGACACTTCAGTATGCAGCTAGCGTTGAAAGGCATCCACCGACCAGGTTAGGGATTATGCTAGCTTTGCTGTGTCTTGGGACTCACGCTGGAGTCCTGTCAGGCGATGCAGCAAGCAATAGCCACAAGGATAAGGGATACTTAAATAGGCGTTTCTGGTTCATTAGCCGTCGTCAGTCAAGCATGCCTAATTCGAGGATTTGGATAAGCCGGGATTCGAACCTGAATTTGTTGGTCATAAGATATTTTTTTAAAGTCGGTGTTTGCTGTGACAGAGACTCAAGTTGTTAACTCAGAAATCCAGCTCGGCGCTCCGGATCCGGGCTTCCACAGCTACATCTACGGGCCACGCGAGTTAATCGATATTTTCATTAAGCTGACTCGCAGTGCGTACCAGCGCATAATCGGTTAAAATTAGAAGGCGAGGTATGAAGAAGACTGCTTCTACGACGGAGACTTCAGTAAGCCAGCTTCATCGTTGCTTTACTTTGCTTTAATACAGGTAGCGTAGCACGTCGGGTGTGTTTGGTCCTGTTACTGTGCTGATACAGAAAGGCCACCAGGGAGAATCTATGATCAGCAATATGCAATTCCATTCAGTCCCAGTTTGACTACAATTTGGTTTTGTGCGTGACGCTGAGTCAGGTCGATCAGTGACAGGACACGTGTTAAAAGCATGACACAACTGATGTTATAACTTGACAACGAAAATTCAAGCGCTGAAGCGTTGACAGACGGATACGCAAGATGACGAAGTAAAGGCTTGTCACAGGTACCGAGGATTCGCGTAACGGATTTCTGTATGAATTTGGAGCACCTGCAAAACCGCCAGCCCTGGCGCCACGTCCAATCGGGGAGCGCGTAACATAACCCTCGAGTGAACAAAAACCCCGACTGAGCCGTGTCCCCCAGGGCAACGTTTGCATGAGACAGCTTCATGACGGGATGTCCTCTACTATCCTTATTTAAAAGTGCGCATCTCCAAACATCCCCGTGACAAGGTTAGGGTCCTAGAATTGTGTCGAGTAGCCATGTTTAATGTCTTGGTGGGTCGCATTACCCGCGCCAGTTCACTGACCGGCTCGGACGGTGGCTGGTGCCCGAGAATGAAAATAGAGAGTGAAGTCGACGACTCAACGGATTTTCTTCATTATAAACAATCAGACGTGCTTGAAACAATCGCGGTGCGCTAAAAGCCGTGGCTTGGAAGGTTGTCAGCTGTCGGGATAACTCGGACTGCGCTGTTAGCCCAGTGTGCGTTTGTGTGGAGTGGCTGCAATGGCTCCTTGATGTGGCCTTTATAGCCCTCCCACTCCGTGGGATCCGAACCAGGTGTGGCGCCAGTTACCTGAGCCCGACTCCGCCTCAAGTCTTCTTTATTCTCTTTTGACACCGGACACAGAAGAGTAAGGGAAGATAGAGTGTGGTAGCTGCAGCGCAATTGACCGTCACTGCACCACCATGCTGTGAAGCACACGGTTGATATCGTCGAACTCGACGGTCGAACTGTCGGATGGTGGGCAGCATCTGCTGTGCTCTAACAGTTCGACAACCACGAATGATGGCGTCAACCGCGCGTCAAATGGCGTGATGAACACAGGAGACTGGTGGGCAACTAAGACAGACTTTAGTAACAATTACCGCACTCTCCCCAATGCATCTGCCTGGCTCCGATAAAAAGATGATGTCAGAACGACCGGAGGCGTACTTAGATGTCGCGGTTGATAAAGCTAAAAAGGCAGTCTACGTGAGTCACGCACAGCCTGGTCTCAACAGTATTTGCCAGGCTTCTAAGAGGGCGGTTTGGATCTAACAGGTCACACAGATCGCATTGCGGAGGAGTCATGGGCCCTCAGCTAGGGAAAAAGTATCAGGTTACCCTTTCAGGTGGCAAACTTCAAAAATCCCATTAACAGCAATCTACGAAGCCCAAAGGATCGCCTGTGCCAAAGCGAAAAGAGTGGCTGCCATCAAGCATGTGCGATTCGAGCCGCCATCGCCGTAGAAAAGAGGCCGTATACGGCACTTGAAGACGGAATATTGGCTATGCCAGCCATCGTGCTCGATTTCGCTCTCTGTCGTCCTGACTCCGTCTTGCCACCCGGCCCAGTTTTTGAGGGAGGAGTGTGTGCGGCAGATGTCACGCAAGTCAGCATCCTGCGCCCACCCCGCCATGGAACACACAGTGGAAATCGTTGTCCGCGACGATCGAACTGATGAGTTTGCTTCCTTGGTATCCATGACGACCGTGGGCACGGAGTTTTCAAAACAACTACGACTTACTGATAACTCAGCAGTGCAGATACCTCCAAAATCGGTTAGACGAGGTCTGCCTGATTGGATACTCTGTGCGATTGAGGATGGAAGTCGAGCTTATCAGCGGCTGGTCGTAGGATAGACCACGGCCAACAGATTAAACAGCTACTGACCAGACGTGGTAAGTTCAGCCAGGTCCTGGATGCTTGCAATGGAATGAATGCGCACTCCTGCAAACTACACTGGATCCTGATGGCGACATTGTAAAATGACGCTGGTGAACTGCAATCAAAAAGGGCGCCTTACCAGGGATGTTTTACGTCTGGTTTCAGTGAGCTAATGCGCTAGATAAGGCAAGCTTCATCAAAAAGACATTGCCTAAGACAAGCGGACGAGGTTGGTTATATCGATATCCATAAATATCGCAACCTTTTTTCAACCGCTTCCCGCAACTGCATATCATGAATAACAGGTTACACTTTCACAACAGATAACGCGATCGGTAGCCTTGGTCCATAAACGCCTGTGTAACAGGCATTGGGAATTTAAAACCACGCAATAGCCAGGCGGCGATCACCCCCTCGGAGCGCACAACCCAAACACCACCTGCAAGAGAACCAGTTAGTCATCGGGTAGCATAGTTAAGCTCACAGGGCAGTTTCCCAAGAGCTGTATCGTCCCCTTTTTACACACTAATATTGGCCAAAGACTAACCCAATAAGGACATTTTGTGCTCATAACTACAAGAATTGGTGAAAAAATTCATTCCTCGTGATCTTTACGTCGTCGCCAGTGACTGAAGAATAACCCACTGACAACAACGGTAAAAAAATATGTTGACTTCACGGACGGCAAAAGAACGTATGTCATCGATGCAAGCATTTCATTCTCGGATATTGCCAGGCTGTTTTCGCAACCGTCCACCCCGACGACCATATAGTGCGGTCAAGGTTTTCACTGATTATTCTACTGAAATCATAGGGTGGTGCCATGGTGATTCGATAAGCTCAGGAATTTTAAACTTTTGCTCAGGCAGTTTGAGGATAATTCCCTAATCGCAAATCCATCCGCCATCTACGTAGAAAGGGGGCACAATTAGTTGTGGAAAGGGGAAATTACTATATGGATGGGGCAGCAATTTCCATAGAGAAGGCTTTAAATGTAATTAACACTCGAAAATTAGATTTAGTGGAATGCAATCTGCACCCAGTGATGATCTTAACGACGTTAATAGTGGCTTTGCTGCGGTTAGCCATGCCCACATGGAGTACTAGAATTAGCTCTTCTAGTGCTTCCTAAGTGTGGTGATCAATCTATGACTGTGACTCTTCATATCCTTAAAACTGCCTTCTCAAGTCCAAAACTTGTGCAGGATAGAGTCGCCTAGGTAATTCTGAGGCTGGAAAACAACAAAGAGCCGGAGACAAAGGAATCTGTCTGGAAGTCGATGAAGTTTATGTAAACGTATGCCATCCTGGCTTCTTTACGTACACGAATAAGCTGATTAAAGATGAGCTAAGTCTCGATATTTTGGGGCTCAGATATCCTTGAGCTCCTCCACGAGAATTGACGAATGGCGAAGTCCGAGAACTACCGCTGCATAAAGTTGATTCCCAATGCTGCAAATTGCACTGCCATCTTGGTTCTCGGGTGTCTGAATTAAGAAAGATATGCAAAAAAGCCCTGTCCTGAGTTCAGCCTTCGTACACCGACCAAATATTCACATCACTGTGCATCCTCAAATTATTTAACGGCTACCAAGAGTGGAGAGTTGTTCATTTTTTAACTTTCAGTGGGTGCGGATGTGATTATGTCTGACATATTCGGTCTGTATGATGCCGCAAATTGCAAATCTCCACTAGTGACGAGTTGCGACAGTGGAACTGAAGAGCTCCTTCCATCCCCTCTTCCAGCGACTGAGACCGTATACCGAGTGTCAGGGAATTACATTCATGTCTCGTCGGATTGAGTCAAGTCATTCCCAGGTGTGCAGCCGAACCAGCTCAAGGCTAGAAGCCGCTTCATTGGAGACAAGGCCATTGTGCTGAATTCGAGGAATGAGTTGTAGTGGTCTGGTAACAGTAAGGCCTATTACACATCAAAGTTCTAATGGGAATTAAACTTTTAGGCCTGTGGGTGTGCGGATAAAAACGGCTTTTGCCGGTTTGGGCCCATGCATGGAGCCGCTGTCAAGAATCTAGCTGTGGAAACTTATATGGACTAGAGTGCAACTAAGCTGATTAGCCGTGCGAATATCTTCTGAATTTCACGTCAGCAAATTTTTGTGGCGGTGCTGGAGGCATGTGTTGATGAAATCCAGCTAGTTTTGGTTAGCAAATTTCGAAGTTTTTGCAATAGTAACGAATCGAGATCGAACCTCAAGGCAGTCAATATGAGACTGTTGGAAATCACCTAACCCATTATGGTTAGACAATAAGCGGAAAAGCAGGAAGTTTCACAGCTCCGATCTGTTTGGTAGTAAATGCTGGTTCGTACACAGAGGTGCAAGAAACTTTTGAAAATGACCCCTCAACCGTCCAAAAGCCAACTGTTCCTTAATTGACTCCCGCGCAAACCGTGCCTGGTCGGCTAGTGGTAAGAGGACGATTATCGCATACTGTCTACCAGAATAGTCGTGTGGACGGCTGTGAAAAGTGACAGCAGCAGCTGGGTGACCTTGAGCCTAAGCCTGGAATACAAACTGTAGAGAAGCAGTAGACACCCATGTTTTTATACTGCAGACTGCACCCATTAATAAGAGTCTGCTACAACAAAGTAGTCCAGTTAAAATACTATTCACCAGCACCATTAAACAAGGGTTGCAGAGGGCGTCGGTTTACACGGACACTATAGTATGGATCGTAATATTTAAATCATATATTTTCTGGGGTTTCCTGAGAAATTTGAGGGCAGGCTGATCCCCCCCAACATCTGCTTGAATTGTCTTTTTGAGGTTGTCTTCCCTACCAGTTTGGTGGCAGAACCTAACCAGACCGCAGAGGTAGAGAGCAAGCGTATTTAATGACGTTTCACTGTATTCATGTTAAAATGCCATCATCCAGCTCCACCTCCTGGAGGAACTGGCTCTGTTGGTCCGTCTGTTTATTTTGCAACTAATCTTCGCTGAAGGTCGTTTAACTATCCGTCAGCAGTTAGGATAACGAAGAACCAGTCTGACTATAAGGGCTCCTCACTCTATTAGCATCGTTAAACCGTTCGATTCTGGTCATCTTGACCCCTCGATACAAGCAGTAAGCTAGATTGGAAACTAGCAAGATTATTTTTGCAATTAAGGTCTGATATCGCGTGCACCAGCGTATCTATTCTTGCCAGCAAAATTCACGCACAGTCTTTCAATATTAGGGCAGTCGTTCGCTGTGATGCATCCTACCGCCCATATTTCATAAGTATTTCAGTTACTAAATCTTCGCAAATGTTGAAAGAGATTTATATGACATTAAGTTTGCATCTGAGCATCAGCTTAGTATATAAACTATCTTGACCGCGTTGTTAACCTCGATGACCGACTTTCTAGAAAGACAATGTCAGACAAGCCGATTATTCCAAAAAGACGGGAGGACCAAAATATACGCAATAAGTAATCTCATTACGAGGATATTTCAGACGATCCAAGAATGAATTTTATTATAGTTGAAGCAAGTTCCTTGTTACCCATTACAAGATTTCGGTGAAACTGACCAAAATTGAAGGTCTTTTCCACAGGAAAAAACGATGAAGAGAAAGCTGGCTCCGACCCTTACTGGATAAATTTATGCAAGGGACAAAGTGAAACTGGTATGTGGTGTTCGCCTGCGAGAACAAGAGTTAATCGAACTAGATAGGTGTGCTGCTGTAGAGCATCGTGCATTGGAAGGCGCTGTAGTGGACAAAATAGATGGATAGGAAATAAGTACATCTGCATATAATCACTCACCAAAATACAAGCTGATTTGGACAAATTGATGGGTGTGGAATTGGCAATTACAGATTTCACGAGTAGCCGATTGTGTAGATGAGAACGTATCCCACAGAAGTATAGGAGAAAGACATGGGAATCGTCAGAAAGGGCATGCGAAAGTATCGAACTTGTTTTTGTCAAACTGAAAACGCAAAAATGATAAATTACAGAGGTCAGGGATAAAAAAATGCGTGAGAGAAATCTACATGGTACGGACCCCATTAGTTGCAACGTTCTTGCTGCAAATAGAGTTTTAAAGTTATCAGTAAAAAATACATACTTCAAGGAGAAACCCTTGTAGAAAGAATGCCTTGAAAAACTACCTGTACGTTAAACGTCCTAGTAACGAGCAAGAGCTGTTTGCAGAAGTCGAGTACTTAATATGCTGTCATAGCCTTAGCGATAAATAAAATAAGCGAAGTGTATAAGGTTTTTTTTTGTTGGTTTTGTGGTTTCAGTTTTAAAGTGTGTTTGTGTTGTGTGTTGGGTGGTGTGTGCTTTTATTCACGCATACAAAAATCAGGGCCAACCAAAACAGCTATTGTTAAAGAGGAGCGTAAATCTGATAGCATCTTTTATTTCTTACACAGATGAGGTTTGGGTTTACTAATAGAACTCTCAGTTTACAATGAGTGAATTTGCGACCAAAAAAACAGAGGCTCTAAGGGTCGATAAAGAACGAGATAAAAGAGGCCTTATCACGCAATTTTTGGATGAAGGTAGACCGATTTGTCACACGGAAAGCCACGCTAGAGCCACCCCCAATAGTCACACCTTAATTTGCCACGTCTGACCACAGTGTTATGGTGTAACCAAATGCGGATAGTGTTGGCAGTCAGATAATCTTATGAAATTTAGTTGTTCGGTTTATGACTCTGCATTCTACTCAAAGAAGTCTAGGCTCTTTCTAAAACAAACTAAAGCCTGAGCGTGCAAGAAAGGTGCTATAAAAACGAGGTATCAGCACAGCGGCAGTAACATTTAAGGTTAAATCCACCCTAAATTGGCCTCATGAATCGTGGCTTCCGGCATACCTCTTGTCGTACATTAGTATATCAACGTTCCGTACTACCATCTCTGGCTATAGACCTTACGTGTAAAGAGACCGAAGTACAAAAACTGAGGCGTAAACTGCCACATAATAGTTTTACACTTTTGAAAAAACCAATTTACTCATGCAGGCGCTGCTAATTTGTGCTGTGGTCATAATGCATACAGGAGGCTTTGCTGAAATTTTTTGAATGATAAATAAAGGGTATAGCCTCTCTCGTACATGTATTCATTTTGTCAGAACTGTCTAAAAACGCTCGCAGGTAACACAAATTAACACAAAAGCGAACGATGAAATACAACACCATGGTATGATACTTCATCGTATGCTGGTGATCTGCAATCACAAGATATCTTCTCATGAAGCACTGAGTACTCGCTACATACGTGTGTCGTTTTATTCCCATTTTTCTTTATGCAATATGCCTTCTATATTTGAACAGCTTGAGATATTTTCATATTTAACAAATTAAATGGGCCGTGAGATTCAAAGTCATCATCGAAGCTTCAGCCAATCACCCTAATCAACTACCTACTTCAATGCTCAAAAAGCTTCTAACACGGACCAATCAACTCATTCCGCCTTTAGATATAAGTGGTAACATGAAGTGTTACCAGCACCATAATCATTATTTAAAACCAGCTTCTGGTTGGCAAGTTTTGGGTCATCATTTTGGCCAGAACCTGGATGTTTGGATTGTGAAGTAAAAAATGATTTGCTCAAAACACTTGCTTGCAAGCAGCTATGCTGAACTAGACAGGTAATACGGGGACGAATAAAAATACAGAAACACATCTTAAATAAACGGTTAATTATCAAAAACGTCGGTGATGCCCACATGAATTCAATGTACACAAACTGAGACAAAACCTACCCCGAAATCATCGACGGACTGATGGCAGAACCACCAGAAAACGACTACGCGCCACTTATATAACCTTAACATTATTATGCATAAACAAGTCTTACAAATATACCGAAATACCTTTTCAAGTTAATAGAAGATGAACCAAAATTTAAAGCTCACTTGATAAATATAAGCGCTGTGTTGCGTATAATTTAAAGGCTTCCGTAAGTTCAAATAGAATTTTAAATATGGAAGTTGGTTTGGAGGGAAGGCAGCACGATTAGTTAATCGATCACTGCGCTTATGCTGACTACCAAGGTCTGAGAAGAAATCCGGTTACGTGTTGGTAAAACAATTAAACTCCAGTAATGCGAATTACAGCATCATATATGCTTTCTCTGCGTTGCGTCCTTGTGAGACACATCATAGCGGATTATTTGCTCAATGTCCTCAGGGATCGATCTAGCTCTCCAGGTCACTGTATTCTCGGTAGATAGTTTGAAAGACACTGATTCATACGCTTATGATCACTTGGCTTCTAGCTTATCCAGCTCGTCTTGATACGCTTATAAGATGTGCGTCGTCTGTATTTATTTATACACGTGAGGAAACCAACGGCATTCATGGCCATTTAAATTCACAATGTGCTCCATGAAGAATTTGCTTATAACGTTTAACGGTCCTCAGCATTTCGGCCTCTTATCGCATGGACTTAAACATGTGCCTTGATCACGCTCCGCCTACGCAGACCACTCGGGAACAATAGTGAGAAAATGCTCGATTCACATAAGAAGTTTGCCTCCAATACTCAAAATTCTCAACTTGTTAAGGAGACGCTGGTGCTGAACACTAGCGAAGCCCTCTTGAAAATCAATAAAGGCAAACATGCACAATGTCTTTTGCATCGAGATCTTTTGTCCAGCTTTGCATCGCATAAAGTAAGTTCGTACCACACGATCTTACCCTATGAATGCCGTATTGTGCAGTTGATAAGAGGTTATGTGTTCCTAAATAAATCATTAATTCCTTTTTGACAACCCTCTCCATAAGCTTGCAACAGATTGAGGTCCGGCTGATAGGCCTGTAGTTTGAAGCAAATGCACGACTACCAGTTTTTTGAAGCGGTGTAATGTGGGTTGTTTTCGAGTCTATAGGAAGAATTCCCGTATCAAACGATTTCTGGCGCAGAAAGGATAGAAGTTTTGCCAGCTCTCGAGCGATTTCGAGGAGCAGCTCTGCTTGAATCTCGTCTGGGCTGGGTGATTTGCATGCCTTCAGACTTGCCAGTTATTCAAAGACCACCACTTCTCTAAAGAGCATATCCTGAATAGTCTCGTAACTAAATGGAATAAAAGCAGCTTATCTGGTGAAAACCAAGTGAACGATCGCGAAAAGTGTTCAGCTTTGTTTTTAATTTCTGATATCTCGAAACCGTCAACGTTTTCTCATAACAGGAATCGGGTTCCTGTTATGTGTTCTTTTTCTTAAATAGCTGTAGAGCAATGTGGGATTGTGAACTGCTTGCTGGGGCAAATCACACTCGTAACCCCGTCATCTTGTGAAGATCAAGCTTTTTACATTGTTCCTTTGAACTTTGCATGCTTGCAAGGCTAATTTTCATTGGATCGGCAAAATTTCTTCGAAAGCCTTCCTTTCCGGTTAATTTCTCTTTTAAGATCTCTTGTTAGCCATTGTGGTATATTAGATGTCCTTAGGTTTTGTTGATGGACAGTAGCATTTGATTAGATTCAACAACCAATCCTTAAATAAATACCAGTCCTCAGTAACGTTCCCGAAGAAGAAAAGATTCCAGTCTATTCGTGATGCCTCAGACTTCGGAAAATCAGATTGTTGTTTTCATCGCACCGCTGACGCGTCGTTAGAAATTGTTTCAAAATTTAAGTCCTTCGAGCATACGAGTCTTTAGTGTCCACCTCAGTATAGAAGACATGCTGCTTTAAAATTATTAAAGATCCTGTCCAGAGTTCGTAATTTGCAGCTGAACGCTTCGATCCTTACTTATTTCTGAAATTTACGCCGGCTGTGTTCTCCCTGCAATTTCTTTCAATCGCGGAAGGGGATCAAACTAAAGACTGAGTCCTTAAATTTTTATATTATTTTTCTCTGTATATCCATACTGACTGTCTGTTAAATTTGTGGCGATTCTAACATTAATTTCATTTGGTCTGTACCCTCCATACGTATGCCAAAACTCAAGTTCCTTAATTTTATTGTCACAAAAAATTGGTCCACGACCTAGTATTTAATATGCACCACAAATTTGCTGCGGACCGTTTATAGGTGCCTCTAACCCCTCAGCCACATTTTCAGGGGAATTTTTTAAAGCAAGTTAATGGAGAAGCAGAAAATAATTGTAACTGTCGTTATTCTGCTATTTGTTCACCTCCCGCTAAACAGGCTAAAACTCTAGTAAGCTTAACGTATGTAGCTTACGAAGACGAAAACTTGTATGGGATGTTTTATCTTCCAGCAGAAATTCTCAGGAATGGAGCAGGAAATAAGCAATTAAAGACAAGAAAACGATAACTTAAAAAACTTTATCATGCCCACCTGTTGAAAAGCTCCTGTCCGGTAAAAAAAACCTACCACAAAGCAAAATTCGAACGTTCATATAGCCTCTTTCAAGCTTACATAATGCTCACATTTAACATATCACGATTGCCGGACCCGGTAAACCAGAGGAATTTTCGCTACTTCCGCAGGTAGCCCCATCTAGTCCTTGCTCCACTCCAGCAGTACTTAGTTCGGGTAGTATCAGCAATAATCTGGCTTTACCGCTCATCGCTATATCACTGGTAGACGTTGCACCAACATGCGATGTTGAAGAGGTTGGCGAGTTTGTAAATCCAAAGTGGAAAAGGTCTAAGAAGAACAATTCATGCAGGGATTTGGCTCCAGCCTACCCAACACCCGGTTCATCTGGACCTATTGGGCCATGTGATATGGTTACCAGTACTCAATCAGCTAAATTACCTGAGTTACAAACGGGCCCTTGATTGCGTCGAAAACATAATGTAGTCATTAAAGGGGTCCCGGAGTCAGATTCAATTATTCCAAACGAGCGAGTAAAACATGACTTGGATCTTCTTTAACTGTATACAAAAACGATGCTAATAGACGTCGAGTCCATCTTCATTTACAAGGTATATAGTATAGGGAAGGCTCTTTAAGCACCCACATCATATCCTTGACCAATCCCTCTTAAAATCATCTTGGAAAACAAAGCACAGACACAGCTCCTGCTAAAGAGAAATGCAACCCTACGGGGCCTACATTCAGGTTTTTTTCAACCATAAATACGGGCTGAAAGAGCGAATGAAACTGAGACAGTTAATAATAGAAACTGGAAACATGAAGGACCAATGGTGAGGCACATCTCCAAATAAGAAATGGACAAATAGTTCAAGTGGAAAGAGCATTTCTTTGGCCGAAGGGATTCACTCTGACAGCCTTACTGTCCCTTTTTATAAACCAAATACGTGCCTGCATAAACTTTTCGTCTTTAATGCCAGAGCTTTGCTTAATAAGATGCCTTTGCTCTAGACTCTGGTTTTATCCACCGCCCCGACATTGTAATAATTGCAGAGACATGGGCAACACCCTGTGTATCCGACTATGAAACATAATATTCAAGGGAACGATTATATTCGTAACGATTGACACGAGGGCCATGGCGGAGGATGGTGCATCTATGTTAAGCAGCCACTTACTTTTCTGCCGTTGGATTATCGACAATTTACTGCAGTATAAGAGAACTGTTGGCTCCGAGTAGTCCTTAAAGATAACTACTTTTGACTCGTTGATTTGTGTCTATCACCCACAATCGCAAGCGAGGATTACGATCTTCGTCTCTCATAGGCATTTCATGCCACAGTTGACCTAAATCTAGAGTACTGCTTGATTGCAGGTGACTTTAATCTTCCTGAAGTTCATTTGTTTCCACCTTCCGGTCCTGCAAAGTTCAAAAACTTGCTTGAGGCCATAGGTACTGGCATGTGGGAACATTTAGTTGATTTTTTCACCAAGGATCAAACATACTTGATCTCATTTTCTACAGAGGTTGTCTGCCATTTTCAGTTTCACCTTAAGACCCACTTGGGAGTTCAGACCATACTATAGTTCTTTCTTCACCAGAAATCAAGGCTGATGAAACGTGTTCTAAAAAATATAGTTTTTTCCATGATTTCCGATCAGCAAATACGGGAGAATTACTAACACATCTTAATTCCCACGATTGGACTAACTTTGTTCCATGTTTGGAGGGGAATGTTTGTACTGATACATTCTACCAAGTTCTAGGTCCACTCATTTCTCGTTTTTTTCCAAGTAAGAAAATAATTAATGTCAAGGATTAAGTCGACCTCTCTTTATCTTTCCGCCATAGACTGCGTAGACTCTCGCGTCGTTTTTATCTACTAAATGACACTTCCATCCTGCCCTTGATCCAAATAATCTTTGAACCGGCTCAGAGCCTCGCTGACTAACAACTACTAGCTGAAGAGGTTAACTTTGCCAAAAACCCTTCGTTAAATGTTGCAAACCTTTTTTCGCGCACAGAGAAAAACTCAGTACCCTGTACTTCGAGGCGCTTTTGGAAACCCTATAGCTGACGGAAATTTGACGGCTGATTATTTCAATGCGTTCGTGTCTAGAACTTTTAGTGAACATTCGGTCGCCTCGTTTCCAAACATCCGGGTTTGGACTGGTAACGTCCTCGAAACAATAACTTTTACCCTCTAAGACGTGACCGTAGCCATTCGGCATTCTCGCCAATCTTACAGTCCTGGAACAGATGGCGTCCCGGTCAGCGTTTCAAAGGCGGATGCAAATGATATAATTCCGCCACTTCTGTGTAAGATATTTAAACTTGCTCTTAAAAGTGAAATCTTCCATATATTATGGAAGGAATCGCACATTCTGTCTATACACAAACACGGCCGAACTACGTCATTCGACGACTTCAGGCTAATAAATACACTGCAGCAGCTTCAAAGATCTTAGAGACCTTGATTAAAGACAAGCTGATGCGTCACCGAACAGAGAATAACCTACTTAATGCGGCTCAGCATGGGTTTCTCGAAAAAATGTCTTGTGACACCTGCCAGTGCTATTATTTTGATCATGTGCTACAATAAAGGAAAAAGTGGTTTTGCAATCTACACCGTTTATTTGGACTTCACGAAGGCTTTTGATCGTGTTGACCATGATTTCCTCCTGCTGAAACTTATCTCCTTCGGCATATGTAACAAGCTTCTGAACTACGTATCCTTCTATTTGAATACTCGCGTAGAGCGAGTTGAAATTTCCGATGTTATCTCGAACCCCACGTACGTGAGGAGTGGAATTATTCAGGGTAGCGTACTCGGCCCGCTTCTATTTAAAAGTTGCCTATCAATATAAACCGACCGATCGCCACCTCGTGCTTGAGCTCTTAAAAAAGAATCTTCAAGCCTTCGCTCAGTGGTATCACACATGTCGTCTTTCGATTTTTTGGCAGTAGTGCTCCGTTTTGGTCAGCGGTGACAACCATCAGCCTCATCTAAGCATAGACGGTCATGACCTAAATGTGCCCGGGTTAATAAAGGATCTGGGCATATCATATTCTAGTAGTCTTAATCTTTCAGAGCACTGCGCCCTAATTGTCTCGAAAGCACGCAAAACAATTGGGTTTTTTCTCATAAATTTTAAAACCGTCAATATTAGGACCAGCTTTTATAAAATGCATGTCAGACCTAGTCTGGAATACTGCTGGTTTCCATTTAGCCTTCTGCACGCGAGTGAACGAAGGAAGATAGAATCAGTCCAGTACTTCTTTACTCAAAGTACTTTCACTTCAGAGCACAGAAACCTGTCCTACCAACAACGCTGTAGGCTTACAAGCCTTGACCCGTTGTGGCTTCGTAGATAACAGAAGGGAATATGTTTACTTTTACAACTTTTTAAACAGTTTAACCTTTAACCCCTCACATGTTTTAGGCAGCTCGATCACTCTCGGCGCACCAACCATATAAATGAATTTTATTTCTTACTTTGGCACGCACCGTTAGATACCGTCAGTTTGTTTTTTTGGTAAACGCTATAGCAATCTGGAATAAACTACCCAGAAGTATTAAAATTCAGCTAAACTATCATTTTTTACGAGAGTTGTCACTAGTTTTCTACAGTCAGGACACCTTCCACGAATTTTGGGTGCTGCTGCTCTGGAAGCTCTCTTTCGTTCTGATGGCGTCCTCGGACTCTGAATCCTGTGCCGGACTTCATGCTGATGGCAATATTGCTGGCTCTGAAGTGCATAATCGGGTTATTCCTCAGTCGACAGCGAGCGGCCGTTCGCCGGCATACCTACTGCAAGTACAGAATACCAGATCGTCAACACTGAAATTAGAAGTGCTACACCATGCACCTTCTGTCAATACTTTCCTGTCCTGAACTTTAATCCGTTCAATTAAGTGCAGTTTTTTCTCCTGAAAACACTTTATAGAACGATCAGGAGTTTTTTTCACTGTCAGCTCGACCCCCTATTGTATTTCCATTTTTGACCTTGCATGTAAACTGGCAATAAATAAATAAATAAATTAATTAATTAATTAACGTTGAATTGAAACATTTGATATTAAACAAAAATTTGTTTCTTTCTACCAAACCACTAGTCAAAGTGATCTCCAGTCTCATATGTTTGTGCAGCCTTCGAATTTTATTTCAAATTTTTGTTTTCCGTGGATTTTAACCTTTTTGGTATTTTGACCGACTCCAAGACCCCATTATCCCAGTTTATGCAAACATTTCCATATTCCTCGGACGTCTATTCTGAACTCTTTTTAAGAAAATATAACTTCATTACCTGTCTCGATTTCGCAACCAGTTTTTCCGGCACTGCCCATGATTCAACACTTGATCCTTTCAATTCGCGCATGTGAAGTATATTTAAAACTCATCCGCAACAGTGATCTGCAATGGTTAACGTCGCTGTACAATTCTCTCTGCATGCAAGCTTTTCTCCAGAGCAAAGCTCCTTCTCGTCGATAGACTTTCCAGTGGAATCCTGTGCTGGTGATACAGGAGCCAATGTCAAAAAATTGGCGAATTCCCCAAAAAGGTTCATAATTAACATTTTAAATCGTTGTTAGTACTGCCGCAAATAGTATGGTCAACAAGAATATAATTCTTCCTCAAACGGAAGCTCAATCAACGAATCAGAGCACCATGTCACAAAACAGACATTTCGACTAAAAACACAATCTCTCTATTAAAGGGGACTCCCAAGTCCACTTCTCTGATTGCAAAGGACAGGATCGAACGTGACCATAATCTCTTCCCAGCATACTCAATTGCCATCCTTCAGGATGGAGAATGTGGTACCGTGCACAAGACTTGCCGTTAAGGGAAAGCAATCATCACTGAGACCTCTTAAAATAATTTTTGAAAATGATGTTCAGGCTTTACACATCACAGAACGGAAAATGGCTCTCCAAAACTCACATGTGAATGTATTTTTTCAACCAGCTTAAGAACCGAAGAAATGGCGAAAATGAGAAATCTGAGAACCAAACATAAGAGGAGGACTGAACAGGAGAAAAACAGTTATTGCTAAAGGATTGGGATCGAAAAAGTGGTTAAGAGGGATTTCTTGCGGCAAAATACAAAGAACTCGGTTGATGACCACATACCAGGCCTCAGTCTGAACGTTGTGGACACCAGTTCGTCTCGACCAGCAATGACAGATTATAGAATTCAATCTCACAAAATGAACAGATGTCTGTATAAAGGAAATACACGATCTAAATTGAGGTTTTTGTATACTTATGCTCAAAGTTTCTTTTCGAAAATGGAAGAACTTAAGACACTTTTCTCAGGCCGAAACCCCGACGTTGTTGCCATCATGGAAACGTGGCTCAAAGCGGAAATCACAGAATCCGAGATTTCCATAAACCGATACCGGCTCTCACGAAAAGACCGTTAAAATTGACAGGGTGGTTGTATGCATAAGGAACATAATCTTTATGGTCAAACGAGCGAACGCCCTCTTTCTTGAAGGTTAATCTCTGGTAAAAGATAAAAAATAATTGCACACAAAACCTACAATTCTTGATGGTCTTCAGTCCACCAAACATTCCGAATGCAGCTGATAAATAATTCCTCCATTTTGGTCAAGGAAGAAGCAAGTCACCAGAGATGATTAATCCTTGGAGATTTCAACGCACCTGTAATAAAATTAATAAATGTGATAGTTTACGGTGCATCGACTTCCATCGGCCTAAGCAAATGTACCTCACTCTCAACCAAAATCTAGCACAGATGTTTAACTTACCAAGGCGATTAAGAGAGAAGGAGAGGCATTTACCTGGATCGAGTATTTACGAAAGACTTCTCCAAAATTAATAATTTAATAAATTGCATTAATAAGGCCCAGAGGTCCCAAACATTGCTATGTTACACTCGGTTAACGTGGCCATACAACGCTGTTGTGAGATTACTCATTTTATTCACAACGCCAGAAGAGAATGGAATGCAAGCGAAATATATGGAAGGCTGATTTTAACATGATGAAGAACGAACTGATGTCGGCGGATTTGGGTTATTTGCTCAAAGGGGGGTCCAGGGGATGACTAACGATCGGTAAGGAAGATTTTACTCGATTTGATTGAGCGCTATTGTCCAGTGAAGGTACCAAGAATGACTAGTCGCCCTGCCTGGTGAATAAGAGAACTTAATAGGTAGTTTAAGATGGAAAATAAAAATGGAAGCTATTCAGTGAATATTTGTTGCCAGAACCCTCGAGGAATTTCATAAACAACAAAATGCGGTCAAAAAATTGATCAGTAAGGCAAAGAAGAACTATAAATAACTATAGTTTAGACAGTGCCTTGCCGTGCTAACCAAATATAAATTATTACATTCTTATAAATCCAGAATTATCCAGCAGGCTAAAAATAAGCACATAAATTTCCTCCACTATGTTAATAGTCAACTAAAAAAACAAGGAACCAGTTGCAGTACTTATGAATTGGAATGGTGTAGAATTCGTTCAATATAGCGAGGAAGCCAAGCACTTGAGTCAATTATTTGCCTCCGTATTCCCTAGAGCTTCAGCTTGACAATAACAACAGTGCTGTTGTGAACGCCGGTTCAGTGCATGAATACATACCCATCCTGTCATCTGTCGTTCAACGAGAGCTGCAAAATATCAAAGAAGCAAATGCATCTGGTCCGGACGATATACCGGTGAAGTTCTTGAGAGAATTGGCGAGCGAACTCTACAAGCCACCAGCGCACATTTTCCATTTGTCATCTGAATTAGGGTTACTGCCATCCGAATGGAAGATAGCAAATATATACCCACATACAAGGAAGGGGCTCGATGAAATGTTAAAAATTATTGGCCTGTTAGTAAAACCTGTATTTGCTGTAAAATAATAGAAACGATACTAAAAAAAGGCGACAATGAAGTTCCTGGAGTTAAACAACCTACCTTCGGAGATCCAGAATGGCTTAAGCCAGATTCGCTGTTGTCTTTACAGTATATTGCTCTCGAAAGAGTGGTGGACTGGCACACTGGAGGGAGAAGGTTGGTTTGAAATCATTTACAATGATTTCAAAGAAGGCGTTGGACATTGTCCCACACAAACGTCTAATCTATGAATTATGTGAACTCGGTGTAAGAGGAATGCTGTTGATATGGATTGTGGATTTTCTTTCAGGAAGATTGAGAGCCGTATGCATTGGTTCCTCGAAGTCAAAACCTACTCCTGTTCTAAGTGATGTCCCAAGATGCTCCATTCAAAGCCGTTGCTCTTCCTGGTGATATCAACGACTGTCTTGACGACCTGGGTTACAGCGCCGTCATGTTTGCTGACGATGTATAATTGTAGAGAGCCATCAAATTTGACACTGATAGGCAGGCTTATATAGAGAATCTTAACCATTTTAGCAGCTGGTCTGGTCGTTGGCTCTTGAATGTTAACTTTGGGGAGTGTATGGTCATAAGAATCCGTACAATAAGGAAATGTGAGAGGGATGATCCCTGCTCATACCTTGTCGATGTGCAGCCACTTTCAAACTGTTGAAGAATAGAAGGACGTCCGTGTTCTACTAGACTCTTCATTCAAAAAATCTTCACAGTGTTTAAGGGCGGCTTAATGCGCACCGCAGTTCTCCTTTGAGCTCAGATGAGGATTTCTGCAGATTGATAAATCATTATTCAGAATGACCTACGTGGCACTTGTTCGATATCACTTGGAATTTGCCGTCCAGGCCTGGAGTCCATGGTTTACGAAGGATTAGCTAAAGCTGTAGCAAGCTCAGGCGAGAGCTACGAAGACGCTCAAGAAACCTAGCTGTTTGCATTACGAAGCCAGACTGTCTGATCTTTATTTGCTTCCACCCAATTACAGGCAATTGTGCGGTGACCTCATACAAACCTAGTGGAATTTCAGAGGTTGTGAGTTTGCTCCAGAATTTTATGACTTCTTCGAATTGGCTGGGATGGAACATCGGCGGGTTCATCCCTTTTTACTGCAGAGGACGTTGGTCCATGCAGACGTCATATGCAGCACCTTCTCGCAAAGTTTCTTTTGAGCGTGAATCAGACTCTCTGATGAGTTGATCTTTTCATAAATTTTTGAAAACTTTAAACACAAACTATTCTTTGTTTAAGAGAGCTGGCACTAGTTTTCTGCATTCAGAAAAGCTTCCAGGAAATCTGGATGCCAACACGGTCAAAACTGTCTTCTGGCTCGACGGAGTGCGATGAATCTGAGACTGATCCCACGTCTTACCTTGAGGGGGATGGCACTGTTTCTGCAGTCCGCACCCGGTGTATACTTCGGCAGACAGTGAGCAACCATTAGCGGATGCATTCGTGCCTGGTGCAGAATCTTGGTTCCGTAAAATGACAGAGAGACTGTAAAAACATTAAAATTGTGCTAACCCCTTCCCAATTCTGAAGTGCTATCATCTCACTGGCAGCAGCCTTTTAGCCTGAATAACATGAAAGTAATGGAAAACACTAATAACCATATTCTTCTAGGACTTTGTTTCACTGCTAGTTTGATTCCCCACTGCATACTACTGATATTGCCTGTAAACCGGCATTAAATGCAATGTTTTCTCTATCCGTATCGTGGAACCTTGAAATAACCTACCTGAGGTGATTGTAATGTCCCAGTCTGTGGAGGCATTCAAATATGCTTTAAATACATATGTTGCAGCACCATGAAGACTATGTGACTACCTACCCTTAAAAATAACAGTAAACTACGTAAATGGCTTAACTGTACCATCTTTAAATTGTTTCTAATTCTTGCGATTTTCATGTAAAAAAGGCAGTTTCCAAATGCGTAAGCCTATTTCCCTCAAAAACGACAGTTCGAACGTCGTAGTCCGACGATGACCACTGTATGCTCCATGGGATAAGTGGAGCAGGGACGGTGACTTGCGCGTGATTTAGGTTAAAGTGCTAGTAGACTTTCGCTGTATCTACCGCGCTCTCTCCTCCTCCCCACATGAGCTCGGTGTCAAGACAGAGTCAAAGAATACCGGAGGCAGGGGAGGACGCAGGTGGCTGGCGCGCCTGGGTCCCCTAAGTCCTAGCCGACTCCTAGGCGTGCCCACCACACCTCCATGTTTGGCATTTTTTATGGGAGCACAACCCGAATAATGCCTAGCGTGTCCTTTATTTGGCCCAAGTGTTGGTTCAACGCATCTGCCACGTGGCCCGTTTAGGGGGCACCCTCAAATACACTGAACTGAACAATTATTTATTTATTTATTTAAATACTCATTTACTGAGAAACTATTGTACTTATAATGACGATTTTGTCAGTAGTGGCGGCTTACGCCTGGTTCACACACATCAATGACCTAACATTTACATTTGTCAGATTTACGGTTGCTAACTTTTAATCTAATGCCGTTTTTGAATTTGAAAAGGGAGCTCAAAGATAAAAGCCTATTTCCTTAAATAAAGTGGCCGTAAGGACTATTAATCGGTTCTAAGTAATTGATGAGTTGTTTTTCCACTAAATTTCATACTTTGAAGCATATATGTCTCAATCATTTTCTGAAAATATGCAGCGCTATGCTAGAGGAGATCGAAAAGTTATAAAACCGTTAGCATTGAGCTATTCTCTCAACAATATCGTGTCTACAAAATTTGCAGCGCCGGGCTTCAACCCTGTGACCTCCGGTAACAGAGAGCAGTACGTTAAACACTACATTACGAGCAGAGGGTGCCAAATCGGTCACTTTTATTTGGAAATATGGAACTGCGTCTGAGGACACTTTTTAAGTCATTAATAGTGTCTTTGTGGAAAAATACCCATGAGATCATAAGACTCAAGTGGGGTTAAACACAGCAGACTGCAGGATACATAAAAGGGAAAAACGTCCAGTGAAATGGCACAACACACTGGCAACTTTGCAACAAAAGGGATGGATTCCGTGTCAGCCCGTAATTGTGTCGGCTGTGAAGAACTTAACCCGCGAATCCATATTCTCGAAGAGAAGCATGGCCTACTGACTGACATCATTTGGCTTTTCTGAAGGACAGCAAAATAAAATCCCTAATATTCCGTCAACTCCCCAATAAACAAGCAACTAACATCCTCATAAGGAAGGCAATTCATGGAAAACGCAAAGCAAACCAGGAAGAGGAAATAAGTTAAGTTTCAAAGGGAAATTCTAGACAACCCATATCTGCAGAATATTGAGTCAGTCAACACTACTGCAATAAAAATGTATCAAGATTAATAGACTGCTATGGTAAATATGCCTACCAAAGCACCGCACAATAAAGAAGGAAAAAGAAGGGTGTACTTCAAAATGACCTGTCACAAACAATAAAAAAGGTTCACTGTTAATTCCATAAGGGGACACAATCAATTCACATCATCACAAGGACAACAACGTTACGGAGGGCTAACAATATTCCGCTTATGGTAGTGAACACGCAAACACTGTACGCAGCACATTGAATTTGGCCAAGGACTGTGAAATATCTCAGTGCGAAGCTAGTATGTCAAATAAAAATTTAAGTCCCAGAACCCCGATATCCAACGAAAATCCGTCTCATGTCGATGTGCCAGCATCTATGTGAAGCGCCACAATGGGAAACTACTGTCCTAGCACAGGCGGGGTAACGAAGAGCTCGCGAATAAATTGTTAGTGAAATATCTTAATAAGGGGCGTTCCATAATCCATAACGTGCATTCTAAAGGAATGAATGACATATGACCTAGCTATTTTTTATGAATATTTTAGTGTTGTCGTGAAGTTTAGTGACATTTTTCCACTACAAAAGACTTCTGACTAGGCAACCAGACCAAACTCCGAGTTGAGAACGTCCCAAGGCCTCTAGAAATATTTTAGGAAACTAAGCCCCGGCAGCACTTCTGTTAGAAGGAAAAATGGACTTATGGATTTTTCGCGAAATAGTGTTTTTTAATCTTACCATGAACCGAGGGAAAGGCTAATTTGAGGGAGATAAGGGGAGAATTGAGGGAGAGAATTGGCATAAGGAAAAAAAGGACTAAAAATCAACGATGTTTTGACTATTTAAGATCAACGAATCTTTCATGTGGCCAAAACCTGTCACAATAAAGCCTGGGACTATCCGACAAGATGACCAATGACGGTACTCTCCGCAAAGGAACAAAACCTGTTTAACCAGCTCAATGAACTTAGAAATGCAGTTGATGAAACCAAACCACATATTAGGGCTTCGACTGAAACGCGGTTTTCTAGATATTGCCAATTACGAAATATAACTAGAAGGATATCAACACTTCAGGAAAGAAAGACCAAGTCAAGTATGAGGAGGAGTCATAGTTTATGTCAGTTGCAAGCCGATCACTATGGTTAAGGTCGATACTCCGACATAGTATGTGGAACTGTTAAGCAACAATATATTTGGTCAGTATGTCAGATCCGTTTCTTTCGGTGGCTTACCGTTTGCCTTATCAGACATATGACCAGGACCTCTTTATAATAACTTAACTGTACAAAGCCAGCCATAAGACAGAGGTCCTGATTGTGTACGATTTTATCGCTCCTGGTATTGATTGGCGAATGGACTGCAGATGGGCAACCAGATAAATTTAATCACAAACTTTCACAGTGGGCAACAGGCAAACACCTCTGCCACAAAAGTCCCTTTTGGAATAAAGGCTATGGAGGGAAAACTTTCAAAGTTCTTTGGCCTCATTTTTACTCGAGAGGAAAAATGTGCTACATTGACAGTATTGACTGTGATTAGGCTCAAGCGACCAAATTACGCCATACTTCGAGTACTCACTGTTTTCCAAACGAACCTTTCCTGATATGTAGGAAAGAAACATTTGAAGAAGTGACTTAAATACTTATGAGAAGAGAAATGTAATTTTTATCATGGGACCCAGAATGATGTGGTTGAGCCAATGTCCACCAGATGAATTTCAGCTCGTTACTGAAAATGATTGTTTACTTTAACTGTCGTCTCAGAAAAAAGATAACCACAAACGGCCCAAAGTAGGTGAACCCTAAATTTGCCGTTGTCATTCAAAAAAGAAATCCTTTTGGTGGACGCTGCAGACTAACTGTTTCGGAGGAATATAAACATCAAACACAACAATTTTAGAAGTGAGGCTACTAAGTTGCAAAGGACATTTGAAATGAGCAAACTAAAAATTTAGTCGTTAAACTCCAAAATACTAAATGGCTTAGGAACTGATCCCTGCCCTTAAGTTTACAGACGGAAAACTGGAGACCAACGAACACGCTAAAGAAACTCGTTTGTTCAATTGATGGTGTTCGTTTGCACCAGAGAGCCGGATTCTTTTACTGTTGTTCTATTCGTTCGTCAACCAATACCTCGTCCTCCTCCTCTTCGTCCTATGCCTCCTTCTGCCCCACAAAAGAGGGTCTGGACTTTTAATTAACCATAGTTAGGGCAGAATTACTCCATTTTGCAAACCGGTCAATTCGCCTAGGTGGATAGAATTCCTGCCCTGGCGTTTCAATAACTTTTATACGAACTGCGTGCACTAATTTTCATAATATTCTCAAGATGATTTTTTAAGAAGGGGAACGCCAAAAAATTGGAAGTGTGCATTCATCACCGTAATCTATAAGGGAGGTTCCTGACTTGACTGTAAAAATTACCGGCAGATCAGTTCAACTTGCATTTCCTGTAAAATAATGGAGCGCATTTAATGGGATATCTGGAAAACACAATACGTATTATGCCATATCTTACACGGCTTTCGTTTAGGACACACTTGTTTACAAGTGATCTTTATTCGCACGAGAAATAGACAAAGGCTACAAATAAAGTTTATCCAGAAGATTTCATATATTTAACCTCAGGAAGATATTGGGTAGAGTACCATATGGGCTACTTTTACAGAAGATTTAATACGTAGGAATAAAAGGGAAGGCTGTTTACACAAAAACTGGGTTTCGTATAATTCAGAGTTCAAAAATTTCGTTATTGGTAGTTTTACCACGTAAATAGGTAAAATGGAAAAGGAAGTCCACAGGGTTCTGTTTTGCGCCCGCTACTCTTCGTAATCTACGTGATTGTCTGCCTCAATGACTTAGAATGTGAAGTTCTCATGTTTATTTAGTTGTTTTTCCAGTTAACGGGCAGTGTCAATCGAGATAAAAAGTAGAGGATCAAGCTGACAGTGAAAAACTCCTTATCGTTCTTTCTAGTGTCCTTCAGGAGAAAAAACTGCAGTTCATTAAATGATTACAGTTCGGGATGGGGAAGGGTTGAGCACAGGTGTATGGTGTAGTGGTTCTCCCTTCGGTGTTTTAGATCCGGTATTCTTCATCAGATTAATATATGCTGGCAAACGGTTACTCGCTGTTGGCTGAGAAATTAGCCAATTCATGGGCTGCAGCGCCAGAACCTTGACTCACAACATGAAGCCTGGCACATTGTTCAGAGACCACGAACGCCAGCAGAGTGAAAGAAAGATTCCACCGATTCAGCATCCAAAATTCTTGAAAGGTCTCCTGAATGTCGAAAACTAGTGGCAGCTCTCTTAAACAAAGGATAGCTTTGCTGAATTTTGATACTTCTTGGTAGCTTATTCCAGATTGCTATGGCGTTTACTGAAAAAATTGGCGATATCTAACTGTGCGTGACAAAGGAACAAATAAAAAGACATATCGATGATTGGTGCGCTGAGAGTGATCGAGCCGCCTCAGATTATTAAGATGGTTAAGAGTATGACTGTTTAAAAGTTTAAACAGGGACAAATAGTCCCTTCTGTAATCTGCGAAGCCACAATGGATCATGGTTAGTAAGCTCACAGCGTTTTTGGTAGGACAGGTTACGTTGAGCTAAAGCGAAAACCCGTTAAGTAAAGGAATGCTGGACTTATTCTATCTTCTTCCGTTCACTAGCATGAGCAGTATTCCAGACTAAGTCTAAAGTACCTTTTGTAAAGATTGGTTCTAATGTTTATGGATTTTAAATTTCTGAGATTAAATCCAGTTGTTCGATGTTCTTTCGAGACGATCAGAGCGCAGTGCTCTGACAGATTAATACCACTGGAATTTGATATGCCCAGATCCTTAATAACTCTTGGAACATTTAAGGTCGTGACTATCTATGCTTATCTGTGGCTGAGGGTTGTCGCCATCAACCACAACGGAGCATTTGTGCCCAAGAAAAAGTTAAATGGTGTGATGTACAGCACTACTGAGTGAAGGCCTGAAGATCCTTTTTTAAGAGCTCAAGCACGATGTTGCGATCTGTTTGTTTATACCGATAGGCAACTTTTAAATCGTCAGCGTACATAAAGGGCCTACCCTACTGAAAGCAATCAGGACCATCATTGACAAAAAGGCAAAATAAGAGCGGACCAAACATCTTACCCTAACGATTTTCTATCTTCACATGTGTGTGGTTGGAGATAACATGTGAAATTTTGACTCGTTTTGTGGGCGTCGTGACCTCAGCCAAAGAAGTCAGGTTTCAGCAGGAGGATATAATGGTCAATATGAACAACAGCCTTAGTGAAATCAAAATAAATTGTGTAATCTGCAAAACCATTGTCTTTTGATTGAAGCACGTGACCAAAGAAAGAGGGCTGGTAGGTTTCACAAGATATTTTTTCAAAGAAACCATGCGAAGACGCATTAAGTAGGTTGTTCTCTGTTAGATGACGCATCATCTTATCTTTTATTACAGTCTCCAAGATCTCCGAGGCTGCGCGAATTTGTATTTATTGGCCGGCATTTTCAAATGACGCAGATTGGCCGTGTTTTAGCATAGGTAGAATGTGCGATTCCTTCCATAAAATAGGAAAGGTTGTCGCTTTCGAGAGCAGGATTAAATATCTTACTCAGAAGGGACGGAAATATATAATTTTCATCAGCCTTTAGAACGCTGCCCAGAACGCCAGCTGTTCCAGGACTATAAGATTGACGAAAACGCCGGATGTCTACGGTCATGTCCCTAAGGGTTAAAAGTTATGGTTTCGAGGACGGTACCGGTCTGAACCCAGAAAGTTGGAAATGGAGCGACCGAAAGTTCACTTAAAGTTCTGAACAAGAAAGCATTGAAGCTATCAGCCGTTAACTTAGCGGCAGCTATGGGGGTTCTTAAGGTGTCTCTAAGTATGGGGTGTTACGTTTTTCTCTGCGTTTTAACTGTGTACGAAAAAGGGTTACACAACATTTAACGAAAGTTTTTGGCAACGTTAAACTTCATCGGCTGACTGTTTTTCTTCAGACAGCCTCTTAGCCTCTTCAAAGATTTGTTGGATCAAGGGCAGAACAAAAGTTTCATTTTGTATATAAAAACGATGTGACAGACTACGCAGTCTACGGTGGAAAGATAAAGGGAGGTAGATTTCATCCTTGATATTGCTTGTTTTCATGCTGGGAAGATAACGAGAAATGAGTGGATCTAGAACTTGGTAGATTTTGCGGATGGCATAAAGATATGGGCTGACGTCATCTGCGTTAACGACGGAAAAAGGTTACAATCAACTATCGACAAACAGATCATCTGGTCTATCAGGGGGCTACTCAAATTTAATGTATCCAAGTGCATGGTCCTAAACATAGGCCAATCGAAATCTATCTCAAGAATTTTAACATTTTTGAGCTAGCACTGCATTAAAAGAGGTGGAAACGCATAAAGATCTGGATATGTGGAAGACCGTGAACATGATGCCATCAGAACTATGTAAGAAAGCAGAGCAAACAGTAAGTAATACTTTGCACTGGATCAGGCCTGATTTTAAAATAGTTCCACTGATCTCTTCGGAATAATCTTTGACGTCTTTGTTATATCAAATTTAGATTCTGGAATGTCAGCTAGGACACCGTGGATGAAAAAAGATGTTGACCTCCTCGAACAGGTGCAACGGAGGACAACGAAACTGCTCAATAGTCCCCTGACTTTACCATACCAGGATAGGTTAAAAAAGCTTGACTTAATCCACCTGTCCTACAGGCACTAAAGGCGTAGCCTTATCAGGACATTTTGGATTATCCGTGGCCACGTTTCCTTACTGAGTCCAAAAGATATCTTCGAATTTGCCTGCAAAACTCATCTGTTAGGTCACGCTTTCAAGATGAAAAACGAACGGACGCGATTGGATCTAAGAAGTTCTTATCCAGCCAGTGGTACGACCCTGGAAATCGCTACAAAGCGTGACGGTTAACGCCGACAGAATTTTGGATGTTAAAAGAAGGCTTGGTGGAATAATATTTGAAAAAAACATGACTCTCAAAAAATGAATACTTTAAGCCAGCCTTCTTAAATATTTCTGGTCATATTCTTCTCTCATACGGTTTTGCACCTCACCGGAAAACTCATTTGACATTTTATTATGCAGTGGCTCAAAAACCTTTTGATTGTTTACAACTTTTATTGACTGTAAATATGCAATGGTTACTTTAGCTATAGTGCATTGCCTGAGAGCCTTAAAGAATACTATAAACAATACTTAACAATACAAACGGAACATCTTACCAACCCACCCATACTTCTGTTCAATTGCGAGTCTGCTCTGACGGACGAAACTTACCTCGCACAAGAGTGCCATTCAGTCACACGAGAAATGGACAAAAGCCACAAAAAAATGTTTTCCAGCAGATTTTGAATTTTTGACTTCAAGGAGGCCTTTGACAGCATACCACACGCAATTCTTTTACAGAAGAGTTGGAACGTTGGAATTAGAGGAAAAATTTTAAAGTGCATCAAGCATTTCTTGTCTTTCAGAGTATAGAGCATTTTTGTAGGAAACTTAGCTTGGAAAGGGCAAAAGTAGAAAGTGGTGTTCCACAGAGTTCTGTTTTTTGTCCGATACTCTTCCTAATCTATGCGAACGACTGCCTCAATGACCTAGATTGTGAAGCTGTCGTGTTTGCAGATGACATTAAAATATGGACTGAAGTCCGCTGCGCTGATGACGCAAAAGGGTTACAATCGAATATTGATAAACTAATTGCCTGGTCGGCCAGGTGGCTTCTTAGGTTTAATGTGCCAAGTGTGTGATGCTACACATAAGTGCCGGTCGAAAGGTATCTCGGAAACACCAGTACTTTTTTAATTGCACTGCAGTAAAAGAGGTAGAAACACAAAGATCTGGGCATGTGGACAACTGCGAAGTTGATGCCCTCAGAACACTTTAAGAAAGCAGTACAGAAGGCAACATGTACACTGCATTGGACCAGGTGTGCGTTTAAAATATTCTCCCTGATCTCTACGGAAAATCTTTTGACGTCCTCGTGAGACCCCAATTAGATTACGGAATACCAGCCTAGATACCGTGGAGGAAGAAAGATGCTGATCTCCTCAAACAGGTGCAAAGGAGAGCAACGATGCTGGTCAACGGTCTTAAGACTTAACCGTACAAAGATAGATTGAAAAAACTTGACTATTTTCCTCGTTCCTACAGGCACTTACAGTGTAGCCTGCTCTGGACATTCCGGATTATCCGGAGCCACGATTTCTCCCTGAGATCGGAGGATTTCTTCGAGTTTGCCTGCACAACTCATCTGCGTGGTCATCCTTACAAGGTCAATAGCGAACTCACGAGATTGAACCTCAGAACTCGTTACCGAGTGAGACGGTTAGCGCTGACAGCATTTCTGCTTTTAAAAGAAAACTTGATTGCATAATATTTGACAAAAGACGGCTCTCACAACATGATTACTTAAAACCAGCCATTTTAAAATTTTCGGGCTCTACTTTTCTTCCAAAATATTTTTGCCTTTAACTGCGAAAGCGCATTCGAAGTTATGTTTATTAATTAATTGCCAGTTTACAGGCAAGGTCAAAAAAATAAACAGAAGAGGGTCAAGCTGATAGTAAAAAAACTCCTGATCGTTGTTTCAAGTGTTTTTCAGGAGAAAAAAGCAGCTAATTGAGGGATTAAATTTCAGGACAGGGAAGTGCTGACACAGGTGCCCGGTGAAGGACTTCTCCATTCAGTGTTATGGATCCCGTATTCTGTACAAGCAGGTATGTCGGCGAACGGCTGTTCGCTGTCGACCTCGGCATGAAGTCTGGCACAGGATTCAGAGTCCGTGAACGTCATCAGAACGTAAGAGGGCTTCCACAGAGCCAGCACCCAAAATTTTGGATGGTTTCCTGAATGTAGAAAACTAGTGACAGCTCTCGTAAACAAGGGATAGCTTTGCGGAATTTTGATACTTCTGGGTAGCTTATTCCAGATTGCTATAGGGTCTCCGGTGTTGTGTGTGCCTCCACACCCGGTATGTCTGACTCCCGAACTTCCCACTTCCCCCCTCTCATAAAGTCCTACGGTGGGGGCGACAGCAACCCCGCAGGTGGCCCAGGGTGTAGGGGTACTAGTTAGGGGTAGCACCACACAGATAGCATTTGATCGCTCCATTTGACTCGTACAGGTGGTGAATGCTCCTGTGGCCGCCTAAAACTGGTACCCAACTCTCACCTGTGGCTCCTCGAAGTTGATTTCTTCCCAGCGGCCACACCCCGGGCAACTGTCACGACCAGCGGGCTAAACCAGGTGAGGGTCTCCGGTGTTGTGTGTGCCTCCACACCAGGTATGTCTGACTCCCGAACTTCCCACCTCCCCCCTCTCAAAAAGTCCTACGGTGGGGGCGACAGCAACCCCGTAGGCGGCCCGGACTAACTCGGGTCGTTCTCCCACTAAAACAAATCCGTGACCCATAGTGGAGTTCGGCAGCCGTCTGGGATGTCCGAGCAGCCCTATTAAGGGACAGCACTGCTTGAGTCCTCGCGGAGGAAGGGGCTAGAAAAGGTGCCCTAAAAAATGCTGGTTATCACGTCTTCTGCAGCCGGCCGCGGCTCGCAGATCGCAAAATACGCGGTCGTAAAACTCAAACAAACAACAAAAACCCCCGTCCCAATCCCCCTCACCATACCCTCCAGACTACTCGGGTGGGTCCACTCACACTAGCAGCCTGGAATGTTCGTTCTGTTTTAGACAATCCTAGGAGCGACCGGCCAGAACGGAGGACGGCGCTAGTCGCTCGGGAACTGGCGCGCTACAAGGTGGACATTGCTGCTCTCAGCGAGATCCAATTCTCTGAGCAGGGTCAGCTGGAGAAGGTGGGGGCCGGCTACACCTTCTTCTGTAGCGGCCGGCCAAAGATAGAGCGACGCGACGCTGGTGTTGCCTTTGCCATCCGGAACGACATCGTGGGACGTCTGCCCTGTCTGCCACAGGGTATCAATGATCGCCTGATTAGCCTCCGCCTGCCTCTTTGGGGAGACCAGTTCACCACCATCATCAGCGCCTACGCTCTCCCAATGACGAGCTCTAATGCGGTGAAGGACAAATTCTACGAGGACATGCACGCCTTGCTGGCGACTGTGCCGAAAGAGGACAAGTTAATTGTCCTTGGTGACTTCACCGCCCGCGACGGGACAGACCGCGCTGCCTGGCAGGCAGTGTTGTGTCCCCACGGTCTCGGTAGCTGTAACGATAACGGCCTCCTTCTTCTGCGCACGTGTGCGGAACACCGTCTCCTGCTGACCAACATCTTCTTCCGCCTTCCGACGCGGGAGAAGGCCACGTGGATGCACCCTCGGTCGCGGCGCTGGCATTTGCTGGACTATGTTCTCGTCTGGAGGCGAGATCGACACGACGTGCTGGTAACCAAGGCGATCCGCGATGCCGATGGTTGGACAGATCACCGCCTCGTCATCTCTCAGATGAGGCTCCGACTGCAACCCCGACGAAGGCCCCAAGGTAAAAGGCCGCCATGTAAGTTAAATACTCTTTTATTAAATTTGCCTGTTCACTGTTTCTGATTTCAGCAACCAAATAACCGAGAAACTGGAGAACCTGCATGCTCCAGATGATAACGCTACCGTGGAGACACGATAGTGTCAACTGCGAAATGTTATCCAGTCCACAGCCCTCGATGTCCTCGGACGCGCACGCCGTCGACACCAGGACTGGTTTGACGACAATGACGCCGATATCAGCAACTTACTCGCGGAGAAGAATGGACTACACAAAGCCTACGTGGACCTTCGGACTGACGCCACCAAAGCAGCCTTTTCAGATGCCGGCGCCTTGTACAACAACGGCTGCTGGAGATGCAGGATGCCTGGATGATCCGAAAGGCTGAGGAAATCCAGGGGTATGCGGATCGCAATGAAATGAAAAACCTTTTCAAAGCCATCAAGGCCATCTACGGCCCGTGTGTCAAGGGGTCCGCACCGCTGCTCAGCTCTGACGGCACAACACTGCTGGCAGAGACATCGCAAATTCTGAAGCTCTGGGCTGAGCACTTCAGAAATGTCCTTAATTGCTCATCGGCCATTTCCGATGCTGCCATTGACCGGCTCCCTCAAGTGGACACGAAAAAAAGGACCTGGATCTGCCGCCTTCCCTACCAGAAACAATCCGGGCCGTGCAGCAGATTTCCAGCGGTAAAGCACCGGGATCCGACGCAATCCCACCGGAAGTCTACAAGCACGGTGGGCCCCGGCTGATGGCAGAAATCACAACACTCTTCCGGGAGATGTGGCGCCAAGGACAAGTTCCTCATAATTTCAAAGACGCGACCATCGTCCATCTCTACAAATGGAAGGGGAACCGGCAACTCTGTGATAATCACAGAGGCATCTCGTTGCTCAACATCGCCGGGAAGATCTTCGCCCGTATCCTTCTCAATCGCCTTAACGGTCACCTAGAGCAGGGCCTGCTCCCGGAAAGCCAATTTGGCTTCCGCCGACACCGTGGAACAACCGATATGATATTTGCCGCCCGCCAGGTACAAGAGAAGTGTCAGGAGATGCGAACTCATCTATACACTACATTCGTGGGTCTAACGAAAGCCTTTGACACGGTGAATCGTAACGGACTGTGGAAATTCATGCAGAAATTTGGTTGTTCTGAGCGGTTCAAGCACATGGTGCGTCAGCTTCATGACGGGATGACGGCGCGCGTCACTGACAATGGGAAGGTATCCGAAGAATTAGCAGTGACCAACGGAGTGAAGCAGGGCTGCGTACTGGCCCCTACCCTCTTTAGTCTCATGTTCTCGGCTATGCTGATGGACGCCTACCGTGATGAGCAGCCTGGTATCAGCATCGCCTACAGAACTGACAGGCACCTTCTCAACAGTCGGCGTATGCAGGCTCTAACGCGCGTGTCTATGACTACAGTCCATGACTTGCTCTTCGCGGACAACTGCGCCCTTAAAACCGTGACGGAGGAGGACATGCAAAGGAGCATGGACCTCTTCGCCGCAGGCTGCGCCGATTTTGGATTAACAATCAATACAGCCAAAAGGGTTGTCATGCACCAGCCGCCACCCTGCGCGGAATACAATGATCCTCGAATCAATGTCAACGGTGCTCAACTCAAAAACGTGTAGTACTTTGCTTATCTAGGAAGCACGATGTCTCGCAACACGAGAATCGATGACGAGGTTGCCCAACGGATCTCCAAAGCTAGTCAGGCTTTCGGCCGGCTGCAGGCCTCCGTTTGGAATCGCCACGGTATTCACCTGAACACCAAACTGAAGATGTACAAGGCCGTCGTCTTGACGACACTCCTTTACGGAGCGGAAACCTGGACCGTCTACTCGAACCAAGCCAGGAAGCTGAATCACTTATATCTCAGCTGCCTCCGCAGAATACTGAAGCTGAGATGGCAAGACAGGATCCCGGACACGGAAGTCCTGGAGCGGACCGGAATCCTCAGCATCCATGCCATGCTGAGGCAAGTGCAACTGCGATGGAGCGGCCACCTGGTAAGAACGGACGACGAGCGACTACCCAAACGACTTTCTACGGAGATGTCGCTACGGGTTCACGCCGGCAGGGAGGTCAAAAACGACGCTACAAGGACACTTTGAAGAAATCGCTGAAGCAAATGCAAATCAACTCGGCGACCTGGGGGGACCTCGTCCAGGATAGACCGGCATGGAGAAGATCAGTGAAGACTGGTTCAGCAATCTATGAGGCCAACCGGATCGCCGCCGCCAAGGCCAAAAAAGCGGCACGAAAGTCACCAGCGCCCCGGACCAACACCGCCAATGCCCAGGCCCTGCCAACATGCCCGCGCTGTCAACGCATCTTCCTCGCGCGAATCGGCCTGGTTGGACATCTTCGGACGCAATGCACCAATAATCCGACAATTGCAATTTGTACGTCAAATTCTGCCAGCCCTCATTCTGACTCCCCCACCGTCACTCCTGGCATCAATTCCATTACTTTCACCATCATAGAGACCACATCCCAATACTCATCGCCTGTTACCCCCACCACCGCAACCACCACTGCCTTCGCCTTCACTACCACCACCACCATCAGCGATAGGGAATCTCTCCTAAGCTGTACTCAATGCGACCGCACATTCACCTCACGCATCGGCCTGGTCGGTCACTTGCGAATACATCGTACAGAGACTGGTGAGCCAGTGCCTGGAGCACCATCACACAGCAGAGATCGTCGCCTCCACTGCCCTCACTGTCCTCGCGCATTCACTCATCGCATGGGCCTATTCGGTCACATGCGCATCCATGACAGCGGAATTCACCACAATGCCGACAACACCGATACACCATGCACACCCTCCGCACCTGCCATTCTTAGTGCCCCTGCCACCCCCACTACCATTAATGACATCCCCCAGCCTCTACCGATTTCTCCTGCCCACACTGCGCCCGCAACTTCAACTCGCGCATCGGCCTGGTCGGTCACCTGCGAATCCATCGCACGGAGGCTGGTGAACCAGTGCCTGGGCCTCCGACGTACAGTCGACGCGCCCGCCTTCACTGCCCTCACTGCTCTCGCACATTTACACACCGCATGGGCCTATTAGGACACATGCGCCTCCACGACAACCTCCGGTAAACCACCGGAGGCTAAGCTACATCAGCGCACACTACCTACACCAATACATTGACAAAACCCTTACAATCACCATGTACCAGAGTATATCACGGTTTCCTAGAACCCGTGGCTGGGAAGTCTGCCAATCTGACGCTTCCACCAGACCGCGCCGTCGGCTCAGTGTATGTGCTGTGTGTGTCGAGTGGCTGACCAGTGGACTGGGAGTCAGACGGCGATGACTGCTCCATACCCCTTGAGTTATTGAATCCTGCTGTGTGCGTTATGGGGGCCAGGTTGTGCTGTGGCGCGCGAAGACGGGTACGCCGAATCCTCAGCCAATGCGCCCACTCCCACATCAGGCAACTGACCGGCTCGGACAGTGTCTGATGGCGGGGGTTATTCAGAGAGTGAGGTCAACAGCTCAGCGCATTGTCCTCACATTAACAATCTGACGCGCTTAAAACTATCACGGTGCGCTAAAAGCCATGGCTTGGAAGGTTGCCAACTGACGGGACAACTCGGACCGCGTAGTCAGCCCAATGCGTGTTTCATGTGGAGTGGCTGACTGGCGGACTGAGAGTCAGGCTGCAATGGCTCCTTCTTAATGTGGCCTTTATGACACTCCCACTCTGTGGAATCTGAGCCAGGTGTGGTGATACGCCCAGGGGCGGCTCCGGCCGCACCAGCCACCTGCGCCCTCTCCCATATCCGGGCTTCTTGACTGTGTCATGAGACCGGGCTCAGGTGGGAGAGGAGGAGAGTGCGGTAACGTTGAGTGCCGCGGTTGGAAGGTTGCCAACTGACAATTACCCTCAGACCTTGCAGTTAGTCCAATGTGTGTTGTGTGGAGTGGCTCACTGGTGGTCTGAGAGTCAGGCTACGATGGCTCCTTCTTAACGTGACCTCTGGCTATCTCACACATGTGAGATGTAAGCCTTTCAACGCCCTGTTGTGTGAAATCCTGGTGCTTGTGTTTGGGGGTTAGGTCGTGTACGTTGTACACGTAGACGAGGTCACCAGCAGCTGCGCCGGCTTCCGCATCAGACAATTGACCGGCTCGGACAGTGGTCTGATTTTGGGGGCGGGGGAGAGAGTGAGGTCTAGAGCTCAGCGTATTTTTCTCACTATAAACAATCTGACGCGCTTGAAACTATAACGGTGCGCTAAAAGCCGTGGCTTTGGATGGTTGCCAACTGACGGGATAACTCGGACCGCGTGGTCAGCCCAATGTGTGTTTTGTGTGGAGTGGCTGACTGGCGGACTGAGAGTCAGGTTGCTATGGCTCGTTCTTAATGTGGCCTTTATGGCACTCCCACTCCGTGGGATCCGAGCCAGGTGTGGTGGCACGTCCAGGAGCGGCTCCGGCGGTGCCAGCCACATGCGCCCTCTCCCATCTCCGGTCCTCTTGACTCTGTCTTGACACCGGGCTCAGGTGGGGGAGGAGGAGAGAGTGCGGTAGCTGCAGCGCAAGGTTACTATCACTTAAAACTAATTCACGCGCAAGTCACCGTCCCTGCACCACCTGGTGTGGAGCATACGGTGGACCTCGTCGAAATCGACGGTCGAACTGTCGAGGTGGCCTAGGCTAACTCGGGTCGTTCTCCCACTAAAACAAAACCGTGACCCATAGTGGAGTTCGGCAGCCGTCTGGGATGTCCGAGCAGCCCTATTAAGGGACAGCACTGCTTGCCTCCTTGCGGAGGAAGGGGCTAGAAAAGGTGCCCTAAACAAATGCTGGTTATCACGTCTTCTGCAGCCGGCCGCGGCTCGCAGATCGCAAAATACGCGGTCGTAAAACTCAAACAAATAACAAAACCCCCGTCCCAATCCCCCTCGCCATACCCTCCAGACTACTCGGGTGAGTCAACTCACACTAGCAGCCTGGAATGTTCGTTCTGTTTTAGACAATCCTAGGAGCGACCGGCCGGAACGGAGGACGGCGCTAATCGCTCGGGATCTGGCGCGCTACAAGGTGGACATTGCTGCTCTCAGTGAGACCCGAATCTTTGAGCAGGGTCAGTTGGAGGAGGTGGGTGCCAGCTACACCTTCTTCTGGAGCGGCCGGCCAAAAGCAGAGCGACGCGACGCTGGTATCGCCTTTGCCATCCGAAACGACATCTTCGGACGTCTGCCCTGTCGGCCGTAGGGTATCAATGATCGCCTGATTAGCCTCCACCTGCCTCTTCGGGGAGACCAGTTCGCTACTATCATCAGCGCCTACGCTCTCCCAATGACGAGCTCTAATGCGGTGAAGGACAAATTCTTCGAGGACATGCACGCCTTGCTGGCGACTGTGCCGAAAGAGGACAAGTTAATTGTCCTTGGTGACTTCACCGCCCGCGACGGGACGGACCGCGCTGCCTGGCAGGCAGTGTTGTGTCCCCACGGTCTCGGTAGCTGTAACGATAACGGCCTCCTTCTTCTGCGCACGTGTGCGGAACACCGTCTCCTGCTGACCAACAACTTCTTCGCATTCCGACGTGGGAAAAGGTCACGTGGATGCACCCTCGGTCTCGGCGCTGGCATCTGCTGGACAGGACGTACTGGTTATCATAGGCGATCCACGATGCCAATGGTTGGACGGATCACCGCCTCGTCATCTCCCAGATGAGGCTCCGACTGCAACCCCGACGAAGGCCCCTAGGTGAGAGGCCACCAGGTAAGTTAAATACTATTTCATGTAACTTGCTTGCTCACTGTTTTGATTTCAGCAACTAAATAACCGAGAACCTGGAGAACCTGCACGCTCCAGATAATAACGGCACCATTTTCAGTAAGGTCTATGCCCTTGGCGGTCCTCAGTAGGGGTATCGGATCCTTGTTCCGTGTATTCTGTCTGAGGTAACCGTAAAACAGTTTCGGGTTCGCGGTGGCCCGGTTCAGCAGGTCCATTTCGAAAGCCTGTCTTGTCCTAACAATAAGGCCCTTGACCGGATTTCTCTGCATTTTGTACGCATTTAGAGATGCAGGAGTTCCGTCCGTAAGCGAAAACGGTTGTCATGCCCCAGCCGCCACCCAGCGCGGAATACAATGCTACCCGAATAAATGTCAACGGTGCTCAAAAACGTGAAAACCTTCGCTTATCTAGGAAGCACGCTGTCACGCAACACGAGAATCGATGACGAGGTTGCCCAATGTATCTCCAACGTCAGTCAGGCCTTTGGCCGGCTGCAGGCCTCCATGTGGAATCGCCACGGTATTCACCTGAACACCAAAATGAAGATGTACAAGGCCGTCGTCTTGACGACACTCCTTTCCGGAGCGGAGACCTGGAACGTCTACTCGAACCAAAGCTAGGAAGCTAAATCACTTATATCTCAGCTGCCTCCGCAGAATACTGAAGCTGAGATGGCAAGATAGGATCCCGGACACGGAAGTCCTGGAGCGGACCGGAATCCTCAGCATCCATGCCATGCTGAGGCAAGTGCAACTGCGATGGAGCGGCCACCTGGTAAGAACGGACGACGAGCGACTACCCAAACGACTTTCTACGGAGATGTCGCTACGGGTGCTCGCCGACAGGGAGGTCAAAAACGACCCTAAAAGGACACTTTGAATAAATCGCTGCAAATCAACCTGGCGACCTGGGAGGACCTCGCCCAGGATAAACCGGCATGGAGAAAATCCGTGAAGACTGGTTCAGCAATCTATGAGGCCAACCGGATCGCCGCCGCCAAGGCCAAAAAAGCGGCACGAAAGTCACCACCGCCCCGGACCAACACCGCCAATGCCCAGGCCCTGCCAACATGCCCGCACTGTCAACGCATCTTCCGCGCGCGAATCGGCCTGGTTGGACATCTTCGGACGCAATGCACCAACAATCCGACAATTCGAATTTCTACGTCAAATTCTGCCAACCCTCCTTCAGACTCCCCTAACCTCACTCCTGGCATCAATTCCATTACTCCAACCACCATAGAGACCACATCCCAATACTCATCGCCTGTTACCCCCACCACCGCCTTCACTACCACCACCACCATCAGCGATGGGGACTCTCTCCTAAGCTGTACTCAATGCGACCGCACATTCACCTCACGCATCGGCCTGGTCGGTCACTTGCGAATACATCGTACAGAGACTGGTGAATCAGTGCCTGGAGCACCAACAAAAAGCAGAGATCGTCGCCTCCACTGCCCTCACTGTCCTCGCGCATTCACTCATCGCATGGGCCTATTCGGTCACATGCGCATCCATGACAGCGGAATTCACCACAATGCCGACAACACCGATACACCATGCACACCTTCCGCTCCTGCCATTCTTACCACCAAAGCCACCCCCACTACCATGAATGACATCCCCCAGCCTCTACCGATTTCTCCTGCCCACACTGCGCCCGTAACTTCAACTCACCTATCGGCCTGGTCGGTAACCTGCGAATCCATCGCACGGAGGCTGATGAACCAGTGCCTGGTGCTCCGACATACAGTCGACGCGCCCGCCTCCACTGCCCTCACTGCTCCCGCACATTAAAAAACCACATGAGCCTTTTAGGACACATGCGGCTCTATGAAAACCTCCGGTAAACCACCGGAGGCTAAGCTTCATCAACGCACACCATCTACACTAATATATAGACAACACCCTCACAATTATAATAATGTACCTGATAAAATCATGGTTTCCTAGAAACAGTGGCTTGGAAGGCTGCCAATCTGACGCTTACACCAGACCACGCCATCGGCCTAGTGTATGTGCTGTGTGTGTCGAGTGGCTGACCAGTGGACTGGGAGTCAGATGGCGATGGCTCCTCCATATCCACTGAGTAAGTTTATCCTGGTGTGTGCGTTATGGGGGCCAGGTCGTGCTGTGGCGCGCGAAGATGGGTACGCCGACCCGTCAGCCAATGCGCCAACTCCCACATCAGACAGCTGACCGGCTCGGACGGTGCCCTGATGCGGGAAGTAGGGGAGAGGGTGAGGTCGACGTTCTCAGCGCATTGTCCTCACTATTAACAACCTGATGCGCTGAGCAAGATAGACGCTTTGGAAGTCTAGTCTCAATATAATCCAGTGCCATTCACCATCCCTGCACCACCCTGCTGTGCAGCATACGGTGGACATCGTCTAACACGACGGTCAAACTGTCGTGTTCCATGCATCCGGTCATTATTCAGATCACACGTCAAGAAAGAGGTATCCGCGCATGTAGGTGCATTCAAGCAAGATAAGATAATTAATGAGTTCGCGTTCCACACAGAACAGAGTCAGGTGCGATTAGCCTCATCCTGAAATGACCTGTCAAGTAGTGAGGGGTGCGTGGTAGATGCCACTGCCTGCAGCGAATAACTGCTCGTCTAGTAGGGTCCTTTAGGTCAGAAAATAAGCACTGATTATGTACTGCAGGCAAGACAATTGCGTCCGAAGTAGTTTTTATGACACCAGTGATACCAGCGTGCCGCTGGTTTTATTTGGACACCTGCTCCGGAAGAACGTGTATCACAAGCCTAAACCATTCCCTTGTCATGCTTCGTGGCAATCAGAACATATCTTTTTGCTGATTTGGTGGCCACTTTATTTCCCAAAATTAGCAAACATTTCAGGCTGCTAGAATAAATTTACCCATCATGATTCTCGAACAAGTGTACCGATTCCAACAGGCAGACAGCTTTGTAAACTTCACAAAACAATATTTTTGGACACATTTTCTATTCGAATCCTTCTGAGTGTTAATACCCCCAAACTATGACTGATAAAGTATCCCAGACAGTTCTCACCTAGTATAGTCGGAAAACCATTTGAATTAGTCTGGGCCGCTTACAGAATCACACGAAGTCCACTGGCTTCTAAACATTTCAAGGCCTGGTCTGGTTGTGGAGGATGTATTTGATGAACTACTCATTTCTAGCCAAATATATAAAAAGCGTTTAGGACTGTAAAATCTCAAAAATCACCGAGTACAACCGAGTGAGAGTACATGCCAGTTTAACCGACGTTTCAAACGAATTCAACGTACGCTCCTCAACAGGGTGGGCGCAGGAACGGTGACATGCGTCTGAATTAGTTTATACTGACAACAGAATCGTGTATCATCTACTGTATTCTGTCGGGCTGTTGTCATAAAGGGCATATTAAGAGGGACACTTTGCATTCATCCATCCTCTCCATCCTGAGAGGAGGATAAATTTATACCAGTCGGTTGGCAAACTTCAGTTCACGGGCCTTAGCACATCGTGATGGCTACGAGCGTGTCAGCTTGTGTTTAGTGATAAATGTATCCTAAGACAGTCGACCTCAATCCATATTCCCAGTCCCGGACAACAAAAGCATGTCCAATGTGGGATTGGACACAGAGGTGACAGAGCTAATACGCTCATCTACAAGTGCATGAGGTAAAAACGACCCCCCACCACACACACACACGTCAGTTCAACCGTCGTAGTCCAACGATGTCCACCGTATGCTCCACAGAAGGTTGGTGCAGGGACGGTTACTTGTGCACAAATTAGTTTTATGTGATAGTAGCCTTGCAGGGCATCCACCGCACTCTCTCTTCCCTTACCCGCATGCGCCCGGTGTCAAGACATAGTGAAGAAGATCAGAAATGGGATCGGGCATAGACGAATGACCTCTCACGGAGTGGGGAGCGGCATGAGGTTGCGCCTACGCGTGCCCATGTTGGGCACGCGAACCCCCGTGTTCGGCATTTGTTATGGGACCTCTTGTCAAATAATAATAACGTCTGCCATACCCTTTTCTGCCCCCCAGGTTGGTCCAGCGCATCTATCACGTGGCCCGTTTAGGGGGCACAACACACACACACAGATCACTGGGAGTTTTCCAAAAACAGTGCGGGCGCCTCGAACTTTACACGTGTGAAAGTGCTATAGATGCCACATGAAGAAGTAGCCGCTGCAGTCTAACTGTCAGTCCATCTGTCAACCATACTGCTCGAACACACTGAGCCGACTGTGAAGTTTGATTTGAATCATCAGTTGGCACCCTTACAGGTCACTTTCACAGGGATGAAAGTGTGCCGAAAAGTCAACCTCAGTCTCTCGCCCGTACACCAATCAACTGGCTGAACCGGGCAACTAACTGATGCTGAGACTGGGGAAGTGGCCGACAAGACCAAAACAGGCCATCTGTGAGGGCCACATACTCCACCTGCCTCACCTTCCCCATTTAATACATCAAGATTTCACACAAAGGGGGTGACTTTCTCACAGCTCACATGTTGGAGATGTCCGTAGGGTGGAGACGAAGAGCATGCTGCGCACTTACGTGAGAGGTGACTAGTTCGTGCCTGCTATCAGGGCTTGCTCATGTGTGGTATCTGGTCTGGACTACGCTCCTGTACGACATACGAGGCATGACAGTCACTGTCATGGACATACGACACGATGCCGAACAGGAGCTTGTCCTCCACCAAGTCAGGCAAACCTGTTGGTCAACCACTGCCCTCACTGGCGATATATCTGGGCCAAATATCGTTAACTGTCTCATATGTAGGGACTGTGCGGTGATTGTATCTTCCCTTCAACCGGCGGTGCTACCAAAATTTTCTTCCAGTTCCCTTGGCGCCAACCGAATGAATTCTGATTACCAATAGCGACAAAGACAAGGGAGACTGGAACTGCCACTTCTGGCTCATAAACCGATATCAGTCAGTCATACCCAACCCCAGGTGGTGCCCGCGCCTCTACTGTTACTAGCCACTGTACGACTGCTGGCGGGGATGGAGAATGAGCCCCAAGGCAGAGCGTGACGAACAAGTTCCGTTAACGATCGGTGAGCGTTCATCAACGAATCATGCCTATCGCTCGTGGGTTGGCATGCTGGTTGGTTATTGGCAGTAGCATCGAAGATCTGGTTCGACAGTGTTCCCAAGGTCAGCAATCTACCATGATACCGTCTCGTCAACCGCCAATATCCTGCCAACCACCGAAGAGGCCTTGGACACTTGTGCATACCGATTTCGCTGGCTCATTTGACAGTTTTGTATCGGCACCTACCCAAAGTGGTCTGAGATGCCACCATTACCTTCCTGCTTTAGCCAGCACGCTAGAACTGATGTCTTAGTTTCGGATAACTTCTCCCAGTTTACTCCTTCAACTTTCGATGTGGTCTGCTTACAACACAACATTCAGCACATTCGTTCCCGACCTCATTCTCGATTGTCGGACTAGGTTCCCAGAATGGACTGAGGTGACCGCAGCAGCTCACCTAAGCCCACGTTAGTGATGTCATTTGGGCGCGTCACCACAACAAAATTCGATGATATTACAATACCACAGGAATCAGTGTCATTACTTCGCCCAGGCATCCTTGTGGAACATATTCGTCATTTCAACAGATCGGTTAGTTTAAGAATCAATTGCTTCACATAGTTCAGGTGAATCGCTTTCTGAATCAGTTGCGGCCTCCACTTATTCGAACGGTGAACTACTACCGAGACGCCGGACAAACTGTGTGTGTTGATCAACTCAGGCGATATAAATCAATCCATACCAGAAGGGTACTCACGTACTTGACCGAGGGAGTAAAGGGGGTTAGGAGATGTCCACACGCCCAAAAAGCCATTCGACCTCGTTAGAAGGTACGTGCACGCGTGCTGTTAGCATGCAGCAGCACACCCTCGACAGCGTATTGGCAGTGGCCACCGTACTTGGAGACTGATTGGACTATGTCTGCCAGATGCTTGGCTCTTCTAGAACCTTATTCCTTAAGCGGATTGGTCTGAACGGAATACTATAAATACACGCAACCTTTCGGTAAGAATGACTTACAGGTTTTAATGCATTTTGTCGTGGCCAATCACGTTTTGTTCCTCTGTCGTTTTGGTGTTTGGGGACAGCATACGAGCATATATACGGTTCGTGCTATTTCCAAATACCAGAGTGGGTCAAAACCGATACCGGTTACCCGTTAGCCTAGCTGCTGACTACCCAGCGCGTCCACAGGTGGCGGGTATTGGAGTAGCCTTCAGTAAAGATTAGCTGCGAAATAAGCACTCTCGGGTCCGAAGAATAAGCAGTCGCGGACGAGCAGTAGCAGAGCTACCAAAGCGCGGAGGGCTGAGGTCTGGCACACCGACTGCCTTATAAAATATCGCAAATCCCTACGACAGCACTGTGACATGGCGACCGTGAACCACAATTAAATAAGTTTGCTTGCTACCGTTGTCTTGTAGTTAGGCTCGTGAGCCAAAGCGCTAAAGGAGAGAACCTCCAACATACAATCCGAGCGGCTGTAGGAGACTTGCCTGTATTCAAAATCACCAAGAAACCTCATGAAAAAATGATACGGTTTCAGACGTGGAATAAGTCAAAAAATCAGACCAACAGGCTTCATTGTTGGTTATTAGATGCAACTCTGCATGGGAGGGGAAAATATACATGTGCAACAAGGGAGAGAAGGGAAGAATTCAATTAATCACAAAAGTTTACCCCTACACATATGTACATAAAGTTAGCTATTGACGGGAAGATGGGGCAGATGAGGATGAGGGGCGGTCAAGACATGCGTCAGAGGAGACGGTAGCGGCAGGGAAGATGACAATCGGATGTCGGCCCTGACGCCAACCGTTGACCAGCATCCGCAAGGTGGCCAGATAACGCATTCTGTCCTCCTCGTCAGCCAGAGAGACAACCTCCCGGACCTCCTGCAGCATACGGTGGCAGGAGGGGCTTCCGTCAACAAGGGCTGGTGCAGTAGGGCTGACATGTGGCGATGTGTGCGACTGATAACAAAGATCCACCATGGGACCGAGGTCGGAGTCGCCAAGGTGATACTTACTCTCATCCACAATTCCCTCATTGTCCTCTTCCGCTATCTCCTCGCGGCCAACGGAGTTAAGGCCATTGTCATCGTCTGGTGTGAAAGCCACGTCTAGCTCACCGTCCCCCTCCTCCTCCTCTTCCGCTTCTTCTGGATGGTGCTGTTGTTGTAACTTCTTTTTTCTCCGTATCCGCATGTTTATTATGTCTCGCGTGGTGCACAGCTTCCCATACTTTTCTACCAATAGAAGAACAGTGCACAAACACATATATACATATGCAATGAATAGGCAAGGCGATCTCTGGGGAGGATGTTTAATCATCATCTGACGTTTCACACTTGCTCTTGAGCACAATTATAACTTGATAAGTGAAGTCAGCAAACATATGTTTCGGTAAGTTATCATCTGGCCGGTACAATTACAAGGGAAATGAAATGCGAGGTGTTAATAGGGTTTAAAAACTTCAAATCGTTCATTTTAATTGTTTGCACGTTACCACCATGGCGAGGTCTATGTGTAGGTCATTGGGACGGTGTGAAGGGCAGTCGGTAGAGTAGAGTATAGGGATTGAACATGAGTGTCAAGTACGCGGAGTGAACAGATGCCGTCAGGGGGTGGGGATGTCGTGTAAACACCACTTGAAGTGGTTTGTCGGCCACGGAAGAGAGAGCGCCTGTACGAGCAGCTCCTGACAGCACAGTGCTGGATTTGTTAGCCGTATGGCCACTGCCCAAGCTGTTGCGAGCCCTCGTTGGCGTAGGCCTTTAGAGAAGTTGGCTGGTGTCTGGTAGACAACCTGAAAGGTTTCTTCGGGGTCAACGCGGTGCCTAGTATCAACTAAATGCGCGAGAATGGAACTCAAGATTGACATAGTTTAATTCTTGCCTAACCAGGCAGGTATGCGTTCATGTACACTCTTTTGCACGCACCTAATTGTACGGCCAATGCATCCCGCTATACAGGAGCAATTATAACTTGGCCGACTTAGGCCTGATAACTGGTTGCCTGTTCGTGAACTTTGCCGGCCATACGGCGCTTGAGTGCTTCGGGAAGACAATAGATCGGTGTGCGCCTATCCCTGTTTGAATAAATACCCGATCTACAGCGACAGAGAATGACAGGTGACGAGGAACTGATTAACTTCGGTTCGATGAAATGCTTCTGACCCATTTGTTAGACCCAGTGTGTGGACTGTCTGCGCCGTACTCGAGCGCATGTTTGTGTTTCCAGGCCCAGCTGGTAGTCAGAATTGGGATTGGCTGAATGAAGGCAGAATAAGCCCGAAACAGACTATCAATCTACCCATATTTTTAGTCGTCTTACCTCTATACATACATACATGATAGTTCGACCGTCAATTTCGACGATGTCCACCGTATGCTCCACGGAAGGCTGGTGCCGGGACGGTGACTTGCGCGTGAATTAGTTTTAAGTGATAGTAACCTTGCGCTGCAGCTACCGCACACTCTCCTCCTCCCCCACCTGAGCCCGGTGTCAAGACAGAGTCAAGAAGACCGGAGATGGGAGAGGGCGCATATGGCTGGCGCGGCCGGAGCCGCCCCTGGGCGTGCCACCACACCTGGCTCGGATCCCACGGAGTGGGAGTGCCATAAAGGCCACATTAAGAAGGAGCCATTGCAGCCTGACTCTCAGTCCGCCAGTCAGCCACTCCACACAAAACACACATTGGGCTGACAACGCGGTCCGAGTTGTCCCATCAGTTGGCAACCATCCAAGCCACTGCTTTTAGCGCACCGTGATAGTTTAAAGCGCGTCAGATTGTTTATAGTGAGAAAAATGCGCTGAGCTGTCGACCTCACTCTCTCCCCCAACCCCACAGTCAAACCGCTGTCCGAGCCGGTCAGTTGTCTGATGCAGAAGTGGGCGCAGCTGCTGGTGACCTCGTCTACGTGTACTACGTACATGATCTGGCCCCTCAAACACAAGCACCAGGTTTTTCACACAACAGGGGGTTGAACGGCTTACATCTCACATGTGTGAGATAGCCAGAGGTCACGTTAAGAAGGAGCCATCGCAGCCTGACTCACATAGTTCGACAGTCGTAGTTTGACGATGTCCACCGTATGCTCCATGGAAGGGTGGAGCAGGGACGGTCACTTGCGCGTGAATTAGTTTTAAGTAATAGTAGACTTGCGCTGCAGCTACCGCACTCTCTCCTCCTCCCCCACCTGAACCCGGTGTCAAGACAGAGTCAAGCAGACTGGAGGCGGAAGAGGACGCAGGTGGCTGGCGCGGCCGGGTCCCCTAAGTCCTAGCCGCCCCTAGGCGTGCCACCACACCTCTATGTTCGGCATTTGTTATGGGAGCGCAACCCGAATAACGCCTGCCGTGCCATAATGTGGCCCCCGTGTTGGTCCAACGCATCTACCACGTGGCCCGTTTAGGGGGGTGACACACACGACAGTTCGACCGTCGTAGTCCGACAATGTCCACAGTATGCTCCATGGAAGGGTAGAGCAGGGATGGTGACTTGCGCGTGAATTAGTTTTAAGTGATAGTAGCCTTCCGCTGGAGCTACCGCACTCTCTACTCCTCCCCCACCTGAACCAGGTGTCAAGACAGAGTCAAGAAGACCGGAGGCAGGAGAGAACGCAGGTGGCTGGCGCGGCCGGGTCCCCTAAGTCCTAGCCGCCCCTAGGCGTGCCAACACACCTCTATGTTCGGCATTTGTTATGGGAGCGCAACCCGAATAACGCTTGCCGTGCCCTAATGTGGCCCCCGTGTTGGTCCAACGCATCTACCACGTGGCCCGTTTAGAGGGCCACACACACACACACACACGATAGTTCAACTGTCGTAGTCCGACGATGTCCACCGTATGCTCCATGGGAAAGTGGAGCAGGGACGGTGACTTGCGCGTGATTTAGTTTAAAGTGATAGTAGACTTTCGCAGCATCTACCGCACTCTATCCTCCTCCCCCACCTGAGCCCGAAGTCAAGACAGAGTCGAGAAGACCGGAGGCGGGAGAGGACGCAGATGGCTGGCGCGGCTGGCTTCCCTAAGCCCTAGCCGCCCCTACGCGTGCCAACACACCTCCATGTTCGGCATTTGTTATGGGAGCGCAACCCGAATAACGCCTGCCATGCCCTAATTTGGTCCCTTGTGTTGGTCCAACGCATCTACTACGTGGCCCGTTTAGGAGGTAGCCTGACTCACATACATATATAAATGCATATATATATATATATATCGGGTAAATAATTTCTGAAATTAGTAAGTGCAGGACATGGAGTCAGGTGCTTCGGACATGACTTTTTAGGGTCAGACCCGAAATTTCAATGAACATTTGGGTCGAAGACAATCAACCACTGTGGAATAACCACGTAATGCCCATTCTACAAACAAGTAGTACTACAAGTAGTATGAATCTTATATGGCAAAGACGTTATACCGTACTTCCGACATAGATACTAGCTAAAAGCCCAGACACGTGTTTCGCCGATGTTTCTGCTGCTGTATGACACAGCAACGAGGGGTTCGGCTCCTCAGTGGGTCCCCCAGCGTTCTCTATGCGGTTTCTGGTATATGGACTCCAGAGAATAATCGGGTAAATAATTTCTGAAATTATTAAGTGCAGGACATGGAGTCAGGTGCTTCGGACATGACTTTTTAGGGTCAGACCCGAAATTTCAATGAACATTTGGGTCGAAGACAATCAACCACTGTGGAATAACCACGTAATGCCCATTCTACAAACAAGTAGTACTACAAGTAGTATGAATCTTATATGGCAAAGACGTTATACCGTACTTCCGACATAGATACTAGCTAAAAGCCCAGACACGTGTTTTCGCCGATGTTTCTGCTGCTGTATGACACAGCAACGAGGGGTTCGGCTCCTCAGTGGGTCCCCCAGCGTTCTCTATGCGGTTTCTGGTATATGGACTCCAGAGAATAATCGGGTAAATAATTTCTGAAATTATTAAGTGCAGGACATGGAGTCACGTGCTTCGGACATGACTTTTTAGGGTCAGACCCGAAATTTCAATGAACATTTGGGTCGAAGACAATCAACCACTGTGGAATAACCACGTAATGCCCATTCTACAAACAAGTAGTACTACAAGTAGTATGAATCTTATATGGCAAAGACGTTATACCGTACTTCCGACATAGATACTAGCTAAAAGCCCAGACACGTGTTTCGCCGATGTTTCTGCTGCTGTATGACACAGCAACGAGGGGTTCGGCTCCTCAGTGGGTCCCCCAGCGTTCTCTATGCGGTATATATATATATTCAAATTAAAAAAGATTTCATCGTCAGAGGTAAGTATTGTACCGCGCCTCACAGTACTTAGAGGTGGTAAAATTAAGGTTAATATGGGATTACGAAAGCATTCGAATTTGCGTGGAGGAGGGGCCAGGTTGGGGATGGGGATCCTCAGTCATCATGCTTCTTGATGAGGAGGGCAGTTTTTCACCCTTGGTGATTATCCTTTGTCTGTACACCGGGCCCGTGGTGGACGGGGGGAGGGCGGGTGATGGCTTGTTCTCAATCCGGTCGGGTGCCGGCGTTCGCACGTTCGCACGTTGGCCGTAGTCGTCAGTAAACCCATCGACCGAAGCTGCCATCCCAGGCATTTAATCTTGGTTGCGATCGAACCTTCTTGTGTTTTCGCACCTACCGGATAAGCGGTTGAGCTGGCCGAGGCGATAACTGTTCCTTCTTCGGGTCTGGGTTGTGTTGCAATTGCGTGCGTGTCCGCCATGGACTCACCGATGTTCGGATGCACGTTAGACCCATGTTCACGTTGGCTCTTTTGTTCATTGAGCTGCGTGCAGAGGGATTGGTAGGCCGTAAGAAGCGTCAAACAACGATTGATGGAGGTTTTTCCCATGTGCCAGGCCTCGATTGTTTCCCTTGCCCCGCGGTCACTTCCCCGACCCAGAATTTCGGCATTCTGGAAGGCGAATGTGTGTCCAGAGTCTGCGCAGTGATCCGCCAACAAAAAAATTGGGTCCATCCTTCTTACTGCTTTTATGTGTTCTCCGACTTGGGTTTGTAGCCGTTTTCCAGTCTCTCCAATGTAGCTAACTGCGCAGAAATTACAGTGAACCCGGTAGATGAGGTTTGTTGTTTCACCTCGTGGCAGGGAGGCCTTAGGTCTCATAACCAGATGTCAAATAGTTGACTCAAGCCGGTGGGCGATGCCAATCGCGAGCGGTCTTAGGAAACGGGAGACCGACTCCAAAACGCCGTCAATGTGTGGCAACACTCGCCATATCTTCGGCTATTCGGTCGCTGGCCTTCGGCTTTGCCTGGACTGTCTGCTGCGTTCAATAAAGTTGCGGAGATACCCGTTGGCCATGAAGAGACATTAGAGGTATCGCAGTTCTGCGTTTCTTTCGGCTGGCTCACTGCAATGTGTTTCAGCCCTTTTGTATAGTGTTCAAACACAACTGCGTTTGTGGCATAACGGGTGTTTGCTATGGTAACTTAGGATACATATACATATAAAGGTATAACGGTCCAAAGACAAATTTTCACCTGTCATTATCGAGGTTTGTAAATCTTACAGCAAAGTTTGTCTAAGCGGTGGTTTTCGTGCAGTCTTACGCAACGCGGAATGTGAAAAATTAGGCCGGACCCAATGGCTATTGTTTGAGGCTGCTAGCACCGGTTCTTCGGTCATTATGTGATAAAAACTGGGCAAATAAACCGACTGCTAGGATCAATCACCTTTGATGTGGTTTTTGAGTTCTTCCATGTCGAAACTAAAGTCCAGAAGGTGCTCAATTTCAGCGACTTCTCTTGGATTCAGCCGTCGGTTCTTTGGATACATCAAGGCAGAGGCCGGATCGACTGGATGACAGTGGCGCATATCAGAGCTGACAATATGCAGACGATCGTGTACACACTTCACGGAGAAGCAGGAACTGCAACCAATCTTCGTGGTGCTGGAGAGAAGAACGAACAGCAATAATAGAAACAATAATACTAAGCAGTAAGGACAGTGTCGACAATGCCAAAATATTAATAAATTACGAGACAAATATAAGAACAGACTGAGAAAACAGGGAAACCTACTGTTGATTCTTGCGCAGCGAGGGCGCACTTTGACGAGTGCCGTAGTGTATACACACATAACGCAGTTTCTTGTAGCGACACACGGACCTTTGCGGGTCGCCAGGCCCAAATAACTCACTGGAGTACTTGATGTAAACCGAACCGGTCGCCTAGACAAAAAGCCAACACTAAGAAGGGGGCGGGGAGCCAGGAAATACAACCTTTTCGAATGTTCGTAACCGATTCGTGAGCTCCACATACGAGGCGCAGGACATGCTCGGAAAGGCGGCCTTTAAATTCGGACCCACAGTCGATGAAGGCTAAAAGGTAAATGAATGTGAGTGAGTACAGCAGAGGAGCTTGCCTGGCAGTGCTGATGTATCGAGAGGGGCTCGGGCAGATCCGGAAATTGTTGCCGGTGGGTGGTTGTGAATCATCACATATCTGGCCACCTTGAAGAACCCATTTACGCTGCTGAAGTTTACCAAAGAGGGACACTGGGCATCAGGGTGTCTGGGGGAAAAACAGACTAATTTTACTATTTTAGGAGGAGACAACATGCAAGCAAAGGCTGTCTCTAGAGTTCGAAACAGCAAATTTTAGTTCATTGCGCTTTTGGATAGGAAATACAACTTGTGTTCGGAAACTTGGAAATGTACACATAAGGCAGTTAGGGGATGATGCTTTAATCACAATTTACAGCAACTTTGAACAATAGAGTAAACGTATTCTTGTCCTGTCATTAGGCCACACAAAAAACGTTTGAAAAATATAGCAGGAAGTTGTTTAAGAGAGGCATAACTGGTCCATGATGCAAACCATTTACGTCATTGACGAGTTCTTTAGAAGGGAAAGGGGCTTACTGCACAACTCTGAATTTATTGACGAACACTCACCGATCGCTAACGGGACTCACTCGTTCCGTTTAGCCTTGGGTCTCACACTCGAGCTCCGCCAGCAGCTGTAGAGCGGTTAGTACCATAGGCAGAATATGATTGCCAGCAATGACAAGGGAAACCAGAATGGCCATTTCTGACTCATTAGCAGTCGTCAGTTAGTCACATCTAACCCCAGGTTGTACACCACCCGAGGCTCGAAACCAGAACCTGTTGATCAGAAGTCTAACCCTCTAACCACTGAGCCACAGGCTCGTTGTCTTGCTGGTTTAGACTGGGAATATTGACTGCTCGATGATGAATGCTCACCAATTGCTAACGAAATGCACTTCGTCCGTTGTGGTGGTGCTTGGTTTGATGGGTGCATCGTAATCAACATACTTCGTCGATTAAGTGGAAACCAGAATGGAAAAATATTTCACAGCTTCAGTTAATTTTATCACTAACTGGGCATTTAGTTGGATAAATGAATTAATCATATCCCTATAACTGAACGATTTTCCCGTATGTCACAGCAAGCCAAGCGCGCAACCGATGTCCCAACTGGTACCTTTTACGCCTCGTAAAACTCCGGCCATACTGAAACAATGTACTAGGTGAGTAATCAAAGACACGGATAAGAATAAAAAACTCATAACGTTACTAAGCAGAAAAATCCTACGTGGTCAGGTCGCATGGAGATAAAGGGGTCGACAGTACACTGGCGCCCCCGAACGGATTACGTTCTCACATTAACCCATTAAGGTTAGTTTGCAGTAACGGTTTCAGTTTGCTTTACTTCATATAATCTGGTAATTAAGTAGATAATACAGATATTTTCTATATTTTACTGCCATCATTGCGGTGCGAAATTTTCGAAAATAAACTCCAGCTACCGTCCCGATTTATGAGGGGTTAAATGGACTTAACGGTCGGATAGCATGAAATGACCAAATGCGAACATTTTAGGATCTGATATAGAACAGTGGCATTTATTATACGCATTTAGCTACGAAGCCGGATATAAATTGGTTCTAGTATTCAACGAAGACTGCTCTGTACTACTGACGGACAGCAAAATGGCTAGCATGATAAACAAGATCTAGAACCCCGCCGTTCGTTAGAGTAAGTAAAATTAAATGCAAAGGTTTTACGTCAGTTTTCACAGTTAGGATGAATATTTATGGAATACTTATGCTTCATATCGCAAGCTATCGGACGAAGTGAACAAAAGACAATATCATGAACTGAGCTACAAAATAAGACGATTAAGTTCCAACCGGATGCAGGCATCGAACGGCGTTATCTAGCGGCCTGAGTTTGGCAAAACACACATGTCTGGGCTTTAAACTAGTATTCGTGCTTGCAGAATGGTAAATAATTAAGTATCGGTAACAATTATACTTATAAATTTTACGTATGCGTGTGATGGTAGTTTTGCAGGGTTTATTGCGCCAAACCCTGTTATCGATGCGCCCTTAAAGGTGCTACCTAAAATTTTGATTTACAGTTTAATCTGGAGCTCGCACGAATTTTAATAGTGAACCCATATTAAACGGCTTATCAAAGGCATTGCAGGAATACAAAGAATACCTGAGTGCAGTTGAGGAAATGCAACAAATGGCAGAAAACTGTTAAACACCACATCCACTGGATTAGCTAATACAACGATGGGAAAGAGTTTAATGGGGACCAGATGAGCACTATACCTCTTAAAAGCGTGAAAGTATGCGATGTGTGATGTAAATATACTCTATGTACGCTTATCAGAATGACGCGGTATATGATTATGTATGTATGAAAGGTCACTCAAAGAAGAGTTATCACGCACTTTTTGTGTCCGTGATTCCGACCGCTAAGGACAGGGACGTGTTGTGTACAGGCATAGGAAACGTGGCTGTAGACCAGGGAATCCTTTCTCCTATCCTCGTTCCGATAGCGCTTGGACCGCTTTATTGCGTAATGATAACCGGTCGTCTAAAGAAATCCAATCCATTAAGTAACTTACGGACGAGAATTCAAGAAAGGTTGCTTTTAAAGTTTCGTATGAGTAAATGTCATGAAACTGAAAAGCATCAAGAAACTGTGAGCTGATGTCAAAATACGCATTTTCTGAGTCTAATCTATCATTTAAGATAGTCTTCCATTTTTCGTTCGGAAGCTGAAGAGCAGAGTCCATTTATTTTTGCACAGCTCTCCGAAATGCAAAAAAATTAAACTTCACACAGTCACACACACAATTCGAAAACTCGCTGCACACCGAGTTAATCGGAGAATAAAAGTATAGATTTGTCCTGTTAATTACTTTTCGAAGTCTTTGCTTTACTCTCAAATTTCAAAGCCTTAAATGCCAAAAATCGATCGGAATTTTTTAATTACTCACCAATATTTGTGGGGCTTGACGGCCATTGGCGTTACGCGTCATCCCTTCGTGGAAGGATGCTTGTAACTGTTTATCCACTTTGGGTGTGTTCGTCGCAGAGCCAAGTCTGCTGATCTTAAATTGGTCCAATGTGACCATCCTGCACCGGTCATTATGCATGTTATAACACAGGACTTTATAAATCACAGGAGGTTCCATATGCATGATGGTAGAGTTGTCATCTGAATGCTATGCCTCACTTCCCTACGAGCACCAGCCCTCGCCTGGCCCCCTCTGGCCCAGGGGGCCAGGCGGGGGTAAGACAACGGTTTGGCCCCCTCGCTAGAAAAATTTGCGCAGCGGGACCCCACGATTTTCTCGCATTAGCAGCTCTTTTTCCTTTATATCGAACGCCCACCGCCCATGGCCTTCCCCATCCTAATCGGCCCCTTCTGATAAACCAATAATTATTGTTCTATTAACGGCCCAATTTAATACAATTTATATGGCTTACGTTAAATTCCATTCAAGCCAATCCTGCGATGTACCCACTCACTCATGAAATAGGATATGTCAAGATGAAATTTGCAAAGTATTTTATTGTAAAAAATAGTTAATTAACACTGTACATGCGCAGGATAAATTTGTTATTGGTTGTCCACGTGGCTGCTGTTACCCGGTGGTTGTTCCTAAAGTAATTAAATATGTTGGTTACCGTGGTGAACATTATAAAAATAGTTATAAATCCCAAAGTCAGGATTAAAATTTAATATAACTAAGTTAATAACGTTTAAACCTTAACTGCGTTTTAGTGTAAAGACATTGAGATAATTACCATGTCCTCGGACGCAGACTTTGTTCCGTTAATTGGACCAGTGGTGGAACATTCCGGAAGCTGAAAGAATATGCTGGATTAATGCAATGGAGTCGTTTTACCTTCTCAGTCGCCTCCCGGCGTTTTGATCTGCCGCCGTTCCTATCTCCGGCACCATGGAACCTGTCAATAGCTGTTCTGCGAATAACATCCACGGAACAGTTATTGAAGCTGGTATTTCGGCGAATGGCTTCTGCAGACGTCAGGGAAACTTTAAGACATACTTGTAGAAACTCGATAGAGTGGGCAGCCAATAAATGACCAATTGTCAGTGGAGCCGGCCCAGCAGAAGTTTAGGCACAGGGTTTGTCCAGTGAAACATGTCAAGAGGTTCCGGACGAATTCTATTTCATTTCTTTCCCCTACCACTGACAGCCTTTCTATCTACAAATCATGAATAACGTTTAGAAATAAATATATCCAAACCGCCTCATTGGCATAATACTGTGTCCTACTCATTCCTCCAAGGAAGTCATTGTAGGCCTCTTCTGTGCACAGGGATTGATTGACTAGCTGTGTTGGGGACAGCCATCGCCCTTATTTCCTTATGCATTTCAATTAAGGCTGCCCACAGTTTTTACATGTTGCGAGCCTGCCTTTCTGCTATGATATCAACTTTTTGACAAGGTTAAGGTTAACAACAATGACAAAAGTCGTACCATAGCAATTCCATGTCCTTTCGTAGTTTCTTGATTGTAGGTGAAATGACACCTTCAGATCGTTCAGTTAGTAGTCTGAGGTATACATTAGTAAAAAAATGCTTACTGATAAAAGTGGACGGCTGAGAAGTTCGTACTGGTGAAATCCCAGGCATCGATGGGCAAGGTATATTTTCATCATTCATAGGCCTAAAAATAAAAATTTGTCAAAGGTTCTTACTGCAATATCGGTGGTGGCATCGGCCAGCCAGCCAGTTTTTGTTCTGGCTCTTTAGGCCAGTGAATAAATTTTTCCTCATCGTCGGACGTTGAAGTGAGTTAGCGTGGATATCTATATAAACAGATGAATACCATTTGAAACTTACTTCCTTCTGTAGCCCCTCCCGAGTACAGTTAGCTCGGAGGTTGAGTAGTCATCCGTCTCCTCAGCCTTTTTTCTAACTTTTTTTGCCTTTTCGAGGCAAAAGTTTTCTTTAAGAATCCTCACTGGGTACACTTTGGTGCCGGTAGGTGGCTGCAGGTTATTCTGTAGCAGGTACTCACGTTGCTGTGGGTTTTTGGGCCACATGACGCAGTGTTCATTGACGAACCAAGCTTTGGCCACAGCGGCCCCGCTTTTGTTATTGATAAATTCTACGACGCAGTACATCTACAAACATCACACATGAGTTAAAAGCAAATCATAATGCATTAAAAACTTTTTCAAACGTGCATATAGAAAACCTTACAAAATACAAGTGACAAAAATTTTTGAAAACAGTCATTGTTTTTGGAACGTGTGCAACAAGGTGAATGAAAATAAAGTGATCATCAATATTAAAAGCAAAGTATTTACATATAACATCAGATAAGGTTGCAGTCGAAAGACTAGTTGCCAAAGTTGAGGCTTTAAACATGAAAAGGCTAGAAGAAGAAATGGATGTTTTAAAAAAGGCACAGCAGTCAACAAACGGACGGTATTGTATTCCATTAGCAGTAATAGATGTCAGAACAAATGGTCTGCCACCGCTCAATACCACGTTGTCCGGCGCTTCCGCCGACAGCACATAACCGTTGTGGAAGACGGCAGGGGAGCTGCGGGGTAGCTGTAAATATCGTGGTACACCCTCATCGTCTTCCAACAGCATGGGGCATAATGGCATTTCAGGCATTCGTGTGTGGAAGCAGTAGGACAACTCTAAAATTTCTTTCAAATTATCAATGCAATCCCTCAAAAACTCATCCAGTGGCTCCTGGCTTGCCGAATCCAAAGAACACACCGAATACAAACGGCCGTCCAACTACCAGGTAGTTTATCCGAGCACGAATAGGCCACAGGCATTGTCCTGATCCGTTAAACAACTTCATTCCATCGATGTGCAACTGGATCCTTATTTCAGGAATTTTAGTTTCCCGCCGGTGGTTTAACTCACCCAGTAAATCACGTCCAAGGCCCATATGGACATAGCTCTCGTTCTTCAGGACCTTGTTAATGTAAGGACGTGGAGTATGCAATAACGTTCTTGGGTCCTTCGGAACCTCAGGGTTGTAGGGACGGAGCATCTCCAACAAAGATTTTACGGTTGCAAGCGGCATGTTCATCTTCTGGCAGACGTCCTGCAAATCAGCTAAAAAACATCTGCCATGTAATTCGCTTGATGCTTCCGTGACCCCTATTGATTCTGGATTCCAACTCAGAATAACATTGTCTGAAAACCATTTGAAACCTCGGGAAAGAGTTCGGGCATTTGAGGCTCCGGTGAGGGGTATGACGCTAACGACGAAGATGGCAATGGATCATGTGCAACTTCACTAGCAGCATGTTACGCCTGCATAGCACGCAATACCCGCTTATACATGGTGCACCTCTTTATTCCGTAATATTTACGCTTCATGGTTACTTTGCATGGACAACAGAACACAATCTATAAATGATACGAGGGCATATATAACATTCAGTAAGCTTCCAAATTAACCGTTAATATTTCACATTTAACTAGAGCATACGTAACTAGAAATGGAATTTAAAAGGCAAAAGGTGGCTAATTATCTTATAAAACATCTCCAGACCTCTGGATTACCTACCTGAGTATCAGCAGCTTTGAGAACAATAGGTCAGTCGTACAAGTAACACGGCAGGCTAGCACGCGCTTAGTAGACAAATGGCGTCTTAATGGCTGACTTAAAGAAACCATCCAAAATCAGTTCATCAAAGTACCCTATAATTATGCTTTAAATAGTATTTCATCTTATAAATATTGCCTATTTGGGTTTAAATTCAAACATTAACACCTCTTCCAGTCTTTACAAGAAGCCTGACCATTTTTTACATATGGCCTGAAAGTCGATTGTGATTGGCCCCTTTCTGGCCCCGTCTGACCCCCTCTCAGCCCCCTCTATTGGCGGGGCCATGTGCTGGTAGGGTTTTATATTCGTTCAGCTTTTGAGGTTCTTTGCCCAAAGTACGGTGGAGGTCAAGACATAAAAGTTCAAAAATAGTTTGATTACTATTCAAATTTTGATGTTATCCACCACAAGTCGATAATTTGTGATATAAGAGTTCCTGTTTACAAGTTGAATACCTTTTATCAGACACCTAACGGAACGCTTAGTATGGCACTAAAATAACAGATGTTTTTGTAAATGAGTGTCGAAATACAGTGTCCTCAAATTTTATACTAATGGAGAAAAAGTTCAGCAAACATATTCAGAAAGTTAATCCGAACACAAATGCCTGCAAGGTAGCGATGAAGGCTGGAAAATCAGCAGGAGGAAAACTTGGAAAAATATTATCCAATAGTTCCATTATACAAATTTGGTCTAATTTAGGTTATAATAGTTGAGGCAATTAGGCTCTTGTCGTTGAAATCCATGTTTTGCAGAGAAAACTCGGAAGAACTACCAGTAATGTAAGGAAAGTAAAATTTTAATTTTTTTTTCAGACTTCGTTTCAGATGATTTTACGATCTAAAACTGGCATATGCGTGTAATAAGCAGACAGTGATTTCTATGCACAATACCGTCGCAGTGGATCTCAAAAAGTTTAATGACTGGAGTAACCAATGGCAAATGCTATTCTCACTGACCAACTGCAATCGAATGATCTTTGGTCCACAATAACTGCTAACCAATATTTTTGATGATTACGAAATAAAAGAATCACTATCCACAAAAAACTTAGGACTGCGCTACACAAATACTCTTGACTTATCACCCCACGTTAAACGAGTATAACCAAAAGCCAGTTGCCTATTTAGATTCGCTTATTTCAGAAATCCTAGCGCGTCTTTTTAAATTGGTTTCAAATTTCAAAGTTCTTCGAGCCTACGAGTCTTTAGTCTCAACCTCAGTGTACAAAACACGCTGTTGTAAAATTATTAAAAGAACATATTTTTATGTTCCCAGAGTTCGTAAATTGCGACTGAACTCTTCAATCCTTGCTTATTTCTGAAACTCACACCGGCTCCTTGCAATTGCTCCCTTCAATTGCTTTCAATCGTGGAAAAGGATCAAACTAAAGGCTGAGTTCTTACGTTTTACTAGAATTATTGTCTGTTTATCCATACTGACTGTCTGTTAAATTTGTGGGGCGATTCTAACATCAATTTAATTCGCTCTGTACCCTCCATAAGTATATAAAACTCACGTTCTTTAAGTTTTATTGTCACAAAAAAATGGTCCACGACCTAGTTTTTAATATGCACCACAAAATTGCTTAGGACCGTCTAGCGGCACCTCTAAACAGTCGTTCATATTTGCAGGGGATCTTGTTAAGCAAGTTACTGGAAAAGCAGAAAATAATTTTAACTCTCGGTATTCTGCTATTTGTTTACGTCCGGCTAAACGGGCTAAAAGTCTAGTAAGCTTAACTAATGTAGCTTACGAAGACGAAACCTGTATGGGGTGTTTCAGCCTCCAGCAGAAATTCTCAGGGATGGAGCAGGAAACAAGCAATCTAAAACAACAAAAAATAACTTAAAAATATCTTTATTTTACCCACCTGTTAAAAAAGCTCCTGTCCTTAAAAACCTACCGCAAAGCAAAATTCGTGCGCTTATATTGCCTCTTCAAGCTAACATACTACTCACATTTAACATATCACGATTGCCGAACCCGGTAAACCAGAGGAATTTTCGCTACTTCCAAAAGGGAGCCCCATCTAGTCCTCACTCCACTCCAGCAGTACTTAGTTCGGGTAGCATCAGCAATAATCTGGCTTTACCAGCCATCGTTACATCGCTGGTAGATGTTGCACCAACATGCAATGTTGAGAGCAATACGTAACTGAACGAAGCAATTGAT
>WEDG01002233.1:0-27107 GCA_017591395.1 Schistocephalus solidus
TAGTTGCAGCTATGTAAATTCTCAATCCTATACTGTTACAATTAGACTATATATCAAATACCAAACAAAAGAATTTAGAGAGTACACATTTTAAAATGCGGACAGGATTATAATCAGCGTTTTTCAAACTCCCGTGTTTGAAATTTGTTCCTTCTTAATTTGCATGGGTACTCGTTTAATAGAATTTAGAAACGACGATATTTATATCGATGCAGACCAAATCGAATGCGTTGACTTCGCCTGTAAGAGTACGACAGGGCTGCTTTTAGATGCATGGATTTTTCACCACACTGAGATCTATTTCCTCGCGCCTAAACTTTTGGCATGATATTATGTCAGAAGACATTTTGCTATCACAGAATTTTAATGATTGTTTTCTGATAGCAGTCTTCAGCGGTTTTCTACGAATAAAGTACTCTTGACTGGTAATAATTCTTGTTGCCATATTCCATGGCATAAGTTTTACGCATCGTTAAACCCTCTTGTTCAAAATTCCTTTGCATTAACGGGTAGGCCTGACCAGTTTTATTTAACCTAGACAGTACTCTTGAATTTATCTCCTGCTTAACAGGTGAGCCTTAGCGTTTGGTAGCTCAAGCATGTTGGCATTTGCTAATAAGTTGCCCTCATGCATAAGCGCGCATCGTTTGAATTCAGCCTGAAATTTGAGCATCTGGTAGTGTTTTGATATTTAATCATTATTCGGTGCCCTAAGTTAAGCCTCCTTGAAATTAACTGAAATCTGACCAGTGGGAAACCTTCCACTGTAAGATAAGTCAACAGTTGTAAACTATTTGAATTTTTTGACCAGGCTTATAAAAACATTTTGCTGTATTCCTGTCTTAACTTCGTTGTAACTTAACATCAAAAGCTTCATATACTTCCATCAAATTAAATCAGTAACAATGATTGACCTAAAATTTAATATCGATAAAATTGACCTCTCTGCAATCTATCGTATGTAGCAGTTTATAGAGAAACACAATTCTCTAGTAACGATCCTTGGTTCTCTGTTAGATGTCAATTCATTTACAAATTCACTTCACGAGTTTTCCACAAATAGAATCTATCATACATATAGTTTCCTCTGAAGCTGCTAATAGATCAAAAGGTAGACTTAATATAATTATCGCAATTTTCCACAAGCTATTAACCTAACGCCAATCATCTAGCGAACTGTACCTTTCTGTGGCCTTAACATCAAAATGGCTTTCATACAAAGACTAAACTCAAAAAGTCACGAAAGGCCAGTATTAGTAGCATTCTTTACCGAAACTGAGGCTGAAATGATTCTTAATAATCCTGCATCAAACAAAAGTTTCCAAACCCTTAAATCCTTACTAGGTCCAGATTTAATACCAATGCAGCGAAGATAACTCCAGAATAAAACCAAAGAGCAGGCAAAAATTATAAGCACAGCAAACCTTCAGTCAAGCATGTAACATGTTCTTTTACCTCTGACACCCATGACAAACAACGCACATCTAAAAAAAAGCAGTTAGAAGAGGAGGTCATAAACAACTAAAATCAAAACTCCAAAACACTAACAGCACGTTAGAACAGCATGAAAACAGAGAGACTGAACCCAGTTAACATAGCCTGCTAGAAAATAGTATAGACTACAGTGACACCGCGAAACGAGCAACCAATAATAAAAAATATCCACCCAAACAATCCAAAATCCAACACATCCATGTTAAGACCTACAGACTCAGGAGAGGAATGTAGTTCTCATATCCCAAGAGTATTATTACGCACACCGTCGCAACCAAAATGTCCTATTTATTAAGACCGAATCCTCACTTACAAAACCTATCGAAAAATACAATTATTTACCCTAGCACCATGTATTTTCAAGCCCCATGGCATCTCAATAATCTGAAACATCATAATTATCTAACTAACATGTTATCTCATGACCATCTACCCAACTGTATACGCCCACAACCGTTCCCAAAAGAAGTTTCCCTTCGACACAATTACAACGTAAACAATCTAACTCCGCAACTTAGACCTAACTCCTACACCCAAATCCCCCCGTAATCGTCTAGTATTTGTTTCTCGAGCTTCAAACATTTGAACTCCGTTACCACTTCACTCGTACTATTCTTGAAATTACCACTGAAACTGTAAGTTCGTACTTGCTTTCTGCAAATCTGGAATTTTCCTCGTGCCGAAATTCCTCACAAAACGGCATCAAATTGGAATTTGTTTATTACCTTTCTCTACTTGAATAAGCATGCTCTACACCAATATACATTGATAACCACCCAGTGAATCAGAATTGAAAAACACCTTGAGGATCTGAAGTTATCCAGGACCATTGACACCTAGAAACGACTGAATCATTCCTGAGTATTCTTCATACCGTTAATAGTTTTTTAAAGTGGTTTTTAAAAAGAAGCATATTTATTGCTCATATTGCTTATATTACCACGTAATTTGAATTCTGTTTGAAATTTGCTCGTCTTCAAGGCTTTTGATTTCTTGGCCAACAAGCTGTGCCCGAAGTTAGGCGTCGACGAAACTAGTTGAAGTTGGATTACAAATTGTCCATGTTAACCAGGATCAATACAGAAGTTTCGATGGACATTGTGATCGTCAGGCACACAACAATCGTTCTCGGAATCTTAACAAATTATCTGACTCAGCTTCCTTCGGATCCCTGTGAAATCTGCTTCCCATGACCTTAAGAAAACAGTCTCTCGCCAGCAAATAGGTTGGACATCAAAAACGAACGGAAAACTACTGGCAAACTCGCTTCAAAGGTTGTGGTTCTTTGATTCATATTAACATTCGATACGGAATTCTGTTAGGGAATGTGCTTCTTATTGCGCGCAGTAAACAAGTAACTTGATAACTCAAGCTGCCCCTTTAAAATTAATGCATTCTTGTAGAGATCTTGCAGGCATGGGCAACGAAAATGTTAACGACCCGACTTCACGCAAAAACAATTTACCGACGTGGCCGGGATTGAACAACCAACCTCTCGATTAGCGACAGATGTTCTTGACCGCTCGGCCTCACCAGGCCTCACGGCAACAACGGCGCGTCGTTTGAAATTGGTTTCGAATTTCAAGTCCCTCGAGCCTACGAATTTTTATTCTCTACCCCAGTGTAGAAGACACGGTGCTGGAAAATTATTAAAGAATTGTCTATATATTACCCTGAGTTCGTAAATTACGACTTGGACGTAAGGATTCTGAGGCTTAAAAAAATTTTACTGCTGAAGATTCTTCCCTGCCCCAGGATTGATCTCAACTGGAATTGAAAGCCTCGATCTTTGCTGATTTCTGAAACTCACGCCGGCTGTGTGCTCCCTGCATCTGCTCTCAATCGCAGAAGGGACTCAAACCAAATGCTGAGACCTTATATTTTCATATTCTTATTGTTGAATATCCTAACTGACTCTCTGTTAACTTTGTGGCAATTCTAACATGCAAAACTCAAGTTCCTTAAGTTTATTGTCACAAAAAATTGGTCTACGACCTAGTTTTGAATCCGCACCACAAAATTGCTTGGGAACATCTATCGGCGCCTCCGCCCACTCGGCCATATTGGCAGGGGATCTTGTTAAGTAAGTTAATGGACAAGCAGAAAACAATATTCATTGTCGTTATTCTGCTATTTGTTCACCTCCCGCTAAACGGGGTAAAAGTTCAGTAAGCTTAACTAATGTAGCGTACGAAGACGAAACTTGTATGGGGTGTTTCAGCCTCCAGCAGAAAGTCTCAGGGATGGAGCAGGAAATAAGCAATCTAAGACAAGAAATAGATAACTTAAAAAAATCTTTATCTTGCCCAACTCTTAAAAAAGCTCCTGTTCATAATACACCTACCAAAAAGCAAAATTTGTATTCATATATAACTTTTTCAAGCTTGCATGCAAGTCACATTAAACATATCGCGATTGCTGAACCCGGTAAACCAGAGGAATCTTTGCTACTTCCGAAGGGAGCCCCATCGAAGGTCAAGGTCAAAGGCGGTTGGTTCAAATTTGAAGATAAGTGAATTCTCGAATTTTCAACTGATTTCTACGTTTCTTGTAGAAAATATTAGCTTAATTATTGACAATTAATTGTATTTCTACCTCATCATCAGCTGCACATACCTGCAGTTATTGCAATAGCAAAAGGGAGAAATATAGAGATTTTAAACTTTTTCACCCTACATAGCCTCATTAAAGTTCTCGCAGATTTACGTCAAAATGACGGAAGCTAAAGGCTAATTCTAGAAATAAAGTTGAAAATTTGTAAGTTTACCTTATTTCCAGCGAAGAATAATTTGTAGTAACTGGTATACCAGTTGATATAATATTTCATCCTGCAAAGCCTCTTCGCTAATTCTATTTTCAGTTTAAACTCGTTACCTAGCAGATATTTGCTTGCAGTGACTTGCTTAAAATATTACAACTTTTATTCCGCAAAACGTTACTAGTAACAATTTTTTCCTTCGTATTATTGATTTGAAAAGTACTTATATTTTTAAAACCAATATGAAACCCCAGTCAGTACTTAGACGCAAAACATCCTCGTCGCGTAAAACTTCCACTAGAACAACCTACCTTAAGCATGAAGAAATTAGACCTTGACGCCCTGTAAAACTTTAATACCTTTATGTCTAAATATGGTTCTCTCTTCACGATCCTTGGTACCATTTTTGAGGGAAAGTTGTCTTCACTCACTTCTCAACAATGCGTGAAACTAGAGCCTTTTATAAACATGGTCAGTACTGAGTCACTTGACCGACATAAGAGAAGTTCCAATTTTTCTTTTTTAAAAAAACGTTCCCAAGAGCAAAAATCCCCTGGACGTTGCATTTCATTTCCTTTACTCGTGCGGCTTTAACTTTAAAGTCGCTGAAGCTAAAAGGTTATCTTCCCGTAGTAAAACCCTCTATTCTGGTCAAACTTTTTCAGCGATTGAAGTTGACCTTATTTTTCTCTAGGCATGAGCACTCAGCTCAATATTTGAAAAAAAACAAGTTGTTTATCTGTAGGGATAAAAACCCCAATGGAACGTCGGGTTTTCACCCTCTTTAGCAAAACAAGAAGCCTTAGTCTACACCTTCAATACCAAAAAGTTATCTCAGAGGTTTGTCCTGTAGCTAAAAGCAAGCCCACGGCCCTCCGGATCGACAGAAATTTCGATTCCAGCTGAATCTTCACCCGTTAACCTTGTTTCTGGTTTGAGGGAAATAGTGTCAACTCCACTTATTTCTCATCCGAAGCAAACCATGTCTGCTATACCTGACAAATCTACTAACCCTAAGAAAACTCCTAGTAAATCTAAATCTGTGGCTAATCCAGGCTTTAAAATCAGCAATGGCATTACCGATGGGAAACCTGCTAACCCCTCAGCATCTACAACAGCTGCGAACGCTAACGTTAGCATCTTTCCCAACCCAAAAATTGTCCGAAATCCACAAATATTTAACGCTTCAAAATTATGCTACCAGTTTTTCGAAATCATTTTATTCCTTTTTCAAATGCACGTTTTTCCGCCAATTTTGCTAACGTCCCTCAAAATCTCATTTCTATGCCACCCCCTATCTTTCAAACGCCACAATATAGCCTTCCCTTCCAAGGGTTTCATCCAAATATGCCGCTGTACAACAATCGCAGTTCTCTTAACAGTAACATTTCGACAAATTGTAGACCAGAGCAATTTTGTTTCCCACCTTTCGTTTCTTCTTTCCAGTTTTCTTCTCCGCCACCAAATTATCCTTTTTTATAAATGCTGATGAGCGTAACCTGCCGCTCGAGGAATACGCTCAGCTTAGTTTCACTCAATGCGAGGTCAGTTGTAAATAAGATGGCTGAGCTTAGAACAGTAGCCTTTGGGCTTGATCCGGATGTGCTGTGCATCACTGAATCCTGGGCTCACTCTCTTATTTCTGACTCGACGCTTGCTATAGATAATTTCAATTTTTACCGACAAGACCGCGCTGAAAAACGTGGCGGTGGTTACCTCCTTTATATTTAGTCATCCTTTGTACACTTTCCTTTTTATCTGAACATTTCGTCTTTTTCTGGAAATGTATGCTTTGCTTCAGTCATCCTCCCGCACAATAAAAAAGTGGTAATTGGCTCTGTCTATAATCCTCCGTGTTATTCTGGCAATGAAAGCGAGCTCTGTGAACTATTTGAAAAATTTGCAGACACTCAGTTTGATGTCAAAATAATCGTAGGCGATTTTAATCTGCCAGACATTGACTAGCAGGCCAATTCCTCTCCGCCTAAACATCAGAAATTGGTCGATACTATTAACTTTTCAAACATGTCCCAACTGGTCAGATCAGTTACTAGAAATGACAACATTTTAGATTTAATTTTTACAAATGATGTCCACCCTCTCTTTATGAATTTTCATCATGATCTATTTTACAAGTGATCACGCAATAATTCACTGTTGTTTTCCAGTTCCCCTTCTTACGAAGCCTGAGGTTAAATGCAATAACCTCGACTTTGCTAACATAAACCATGAAACAGTAAATAATTTCGTAAGCACTCTAGATTGGCATATCATATTCTCAATCAACGATCTAAACTTTTTCCGTGAGCTATTGCAGAGCCTCACAGAAAAAATCCAGGCTTTTATCCCGTTTAAGATTTTTAATTCAAATACAGCTTCTTCTACTGTTCCGCATTTTCTCCAGAACAGACTTAAAAAATTACGAAAGCAACTTAAAGATTCATCTAAAAGCTCTTTGTCAGTTCATTTTAAGGATTGCACAAATATTTGAATAAGCATCGAGAATAAAGGCTCGCGCGAGATAAGCGTAGGGAGTCTCGGGCACTAAGTGATGCCAATTCATCCAAATCTGTTGCTCAAATCTTTCATGTTCGGTCATCGGCTAAGCGTCTGAATGTAACTCCGCCCTTACTCGACTGTAACAGAAAATTTGTTACAGATGATTTTGGCAAAGCAGAATTGTTAAACTCGTTTTTTTGCCAACCACTTTACCACTGAAACTAGCCCCCACTCCCACAATTCCTCTGCTTTCAAAATTCGCTTCTAACAACTATTAATTTCTCGCCTTCATGTATTCAAAAATAGCTCACCTAAAAAATTCACATTCAGTTGGAACTGATAACATTCCAAACTCACTTATTAAACAGTTAAGGGATTTTCCACCTTTACTAAGCAAATTATTCTCCGTATTTCTCGAAAATGGATTCTTCCCCGATTATTGGAAAACTTCTATTATAATATCAGTTTTCAAATCTGGTTCCCGCTCGGACATTCATAACTATCGCGGTGTTCATAAAACGCCCTCTCTTGCTAAACTCTTCGAAAAATTAATTGCAAAACAAATCACGGATTTTTGCCTAAGCAATAAAATTATCAACTTTTCCCAACACGGCTTCTTACCGGACCGTTCTTGTGAAACCTGCCACATGTCTTTTCTAAATCTACTAACATCTCTTCGAAATGATCATCTATCTGTAGTTGTTATCTATTTTGATCTTAGTAAGGCATTCGATAAGGTGCCTCATAAACGACTTCTAGCTAAACTAGAAGCTATAGGATTTCGTAGTTACGTTACTGAATTTATTACATCATACCTAAATGATCTAAAACAAAAAGTTTTAGTAGGGTCCTCATACTCAAGTGCTACCCCGATTGTTAGTGGTGTCCTTCTAACGTACCGTATTAGGTCTTTTGTTGTTCTTACTGTATATAAATGATATTTCATCGATAGTTAAACATTCTCAATCTTTTATTTATGCTGATGATCTCAAATGCGTGTATTCCTTCTCTAACTCTACAACCGAACGGTGCCTAGAACAAATTCATTCAGACTTAGACGCTCTTTCGGCCTGGAGCTCCACATGGCTAATGGAGTTCTCACCTACTAAGTGTCGCTACATGTGTTTTGGGCCTGTAAGGCTGCCGCAACCTCTTATCTTTGAAGGTTGCCATATGATTGAATGTTCCTCCATCAAGGACTTGGGCTTAAGCTACACCAATAAATTAGATCTTCCGCCTCATGCCGATAGAATTACGGCCAAAGCTGCTCAGATTTGCGGCTTTATTTCTTATAATTTCTACCTTCCTGAAATTAAATTAAGACTTTATCGTATGTTTGTACTTCCCATTCTTGAATTTTGTTGTCCTTTCTTCAGTTTGATGAACGAATCTAGCCGTTCTAAAAATTGAAAATGTCCAAAGACATTTCACAAAAACTCCTATTTCCGAATCTTTCAACTACTTCCTACTCAACAAGATGCCAGCTAACGAAGCTAAAATTTCTTTGGGTCAGGAGACTTGAAGCAGGTTTTTGTTTCCTTTTTCGACTTAATAATAGTTCAACTCTCCCAAAGCTTTCTGTCATTACCCCCGTTAGTCTTCCTTATAACCTAAGACATTCTGCACTAATTATACCTCCCCCTGTATCCTCCACGTGTAAACGCTCTCTTTTCTTTGCTTCTAGGTATAGTTTTCTTTGGAATAACTTGCCAATTGAAATAAGGTCGTTAAATAGTCTATCTGCATTCAAGCGAAGACTGCACATTTATCTAAACACTGATTCTATTAACCTGTTATTTTCCTCATCTTTTCCCAGTAGCTTTCCCCATGACTCGGAGAAAGGACCATCGGGAATTTGAGTCACCCTCTTGAAACTATATTTACGCTACCTCGAGACGCCCATGAACTATAATGTCTCCTTATATCACCCGTCGTCCATACGATGACGTCAATCGGACGTACAAATTCGGTGGTCCACAGTCTTAAATGCTGCGGTTTCTTTGGATACTAACCATCATCAGAATTCAATTCTGGATCCTATGATGCTGAGGACTTAAGTTCATTGACGCATTTTCGTGAGATTCTGTTTCATACGCCTAAGTGATTAAGAACGAATCACCTCGACGTTTCATTATCTCATTCTGAAATGCTACTGCAGTCTTACCCTATTCTACCACCTGACTATTTTTTCCTACGCAGTTTTCTTCTCCTACATTCTATTCGAAAATGAAGGCCTATTGAACTCTGCCTCCATTTTCATGGTAGGAGTTTTTTTTTCACTGCCTATTTTTTCTAGTTCACCATTATATTTTAAAACATTGCTAACTGTTGACATAGCAGGACAAGTTATGAATTTGTACATTTTATCTGCACACATTGTCATAACTTTATTTCGTTGATAATGTTTGCTTAGACAGTACCTTCCCGGTGCTAACCAAATATAAATTCTAAAACCTAGTCCTTGCTCCGCTCCACCAGTACTTAGTTCGGGTAGCATCATCACTAATCTTGCTTTACCGCCCATCGCTACATCGCTGGTAGACGTTGCACTAACTTGCGATTTTGAAGAGGTTGGCGAGTTTGTAAAGCCAAAGAGGAAAAGGTCTAAGAAGACCATGTCGTGCACATATTTGGCTCCAGCCTGCCCAAAACCTGGTTCATCTGGACCTATCGGACCAAGTAAACTGGTTACAAGTACTCACTCAGTTGAAAAACCTGAGTTGCAAACGGGCGCTTGATTGAATCTAAAACATAATGTTATCATCAAGGGCGTTCCTGAGTCAGCGTCAGTAATTCCGAAGGAGCGAGTAAAACATGACTTGGAACTCCTTCAATTGTATGCAAAAAGGCTTCTAACGGACGGCGAGTCCATTCACATTCTCATAGCATATAGAATAGGGAAGGCTCTGTTAACACCCGATTCAAATCCTCGACCAAGACCTCTTAAACTCATCTTGGAAAACGAAGCACAGGCACAGCTCCTGCTACAGAGAAAATCAACCCTGCGGGGTCCGCATTCTGAAGTGTTTTTTTTTCAACCGGAATATGAACTGAAATAGCGAATGAAAATGCGACAGCTAATAATAGAACTGGAAACACGAAAGACCAATGGCGAGGCGAATCTCAAAATAAGGGACGGAAAGATAGTTCAAGTAAAAAGATCATTTCTTTGGACGAAGGCAGTCACTCTGACAGCCTAACTGTCCTGTTCCAGAAACCAAAAACCTGCCCGCTTAAAATAATCGTCCTCAATGCCAGATCTCTGCTCAATAAGATGCCTTTGCTCCAGACTCTGGTTTTTATCCACCGCCCAGACATTGTAATAGTTACAGAAACATGGGCAACACCCTGTGTATCCGACTCCGTACTCTTTATTCTAGGCTACGCTTTCATTCGGAATGATAGACACGAGGGCCGTGGCGGAGGAAGCTGTATCTATGTAAGGCAACCACTTGCCTTTCTTCCGTTGGACTATCGCCAATTTACCGCGGTAGAAGAGAGCTGTTGGCTCCGAGTTGTTCTAAAAGATAACTACTCTTTACTCGTTGGTAGTGTCTATCGCCCACCCAATGCCAGCGAGGATTACGATCTTTGTCTCTCGCAGGCATTTCACGCTGCAGCTGACTTAAATCTGAGGTACTGCTTGATTGCAGGTGACTTAAATCTTCCTGAATTTCATTGGTTTCCAACGTCTGGTCCTGCAAAGTTCGAAGACCTACTTGAGGCCATAGATATAGGCATGTGGGACCAGGTAGTTGATTTTCCCACCCGAGGATCAAACATACTTGATCTTATTTTCTGAAGAGTTTGTCAGCCATTGTCAGTGTCACCTTAAGATGCACTTGGGAGTTCTGATCATGCTTTAGTTCTTTCTACACTAGAACTAGAGGCTACTTAAACGTTTTCCAAAAAATATAGCTTTTTCCATGATTTCAGATCAGCAAATATGAGGGAATTGCTAACACACCTAAATTCCCACGATTGGACTAACTTCTTTGTATGTTCGGATGTAAATGTTTGTACTGATACTTTTTACCAAGTTCTAGGTCTACTCATTTCTCGTTTTGTTCCCCGTAAGAAAATAATTAATTTCAAGGATGAAGTCTACCTCCCTTTATCATTCCGCCGTAGACTGCGTAGACTCTCCCGTCGTTTTCATCTACAAAACGACACTTCCATCCTGCCCTTGATCCAACAAATCCTTTAAGAGGCTGAGGCTCTCTGACGAAAAACGACAAGCTGAGGAGGTTAACTTTGCCAAAAACCCTTCGTTAAATGTTGCGAAGATCTTTTCGCGCACAGATAAAGCGCAGAGAAAAACGCAGCACCCCGTACATCGAGACGCCTTAGGAAACCCTATAGTTGACGCTAAGTTGACTGCTGATAGCTTAAATGCTTTCTTGTCTAGAACGTTTAGTGAACATACTGTCGCTCCCTTTCCCAACATACGGGTTTGGACTGGTAACGTCCTCGAAACCATTACTTTTACCCTCTGGGACGTGACCGTAGCCATTCGGCGTTTTCGTCAATCTTACAGTCCTGGACCAGATGGTGTCCCGGTCAGCGTTCTAAAGGCTGATGCAAACGATATATTTCCGTCCCTCCTGTATAAGACATTTAATCTTTCTCTTGAAAGTAAATCTCACCCTATTTTATGGAAGGAATTGCACATACTGCCTATTCCAAAACACGGCCGACCTACGTCATTTGACGACTTTAGGCCAATAAATACACTACCAGCAGTCTCGAAGATCTTCGAGACCTTGATCAAAGACATGATGCTGCGTCACCTAACAGAGAATAACTACTTAATGCGGCTCAGCATGGGTTTCTCGAAAAAAGGTCTTGTGACACTTGCCAGCTCTCTTTCTTTGATCATGTGCTACAATCTCGAGACAGCGGTTTTGCAATTTACACCGTTTACTTCGATTTCACGAAGGCTTTTGATCGTGTTGACCATGATCTACTGCTGAAACTTGCCGTTTTCGGCATAGGTAACAAGCTTCTGAACTTAATATCCTCCTATTTGAATGCTCGCACAGAACGGGTTAAAATTTCTGATGTTATCTCCAACCACACGCATGTGAGGAGCGGAGTTATTCAGGGCAGCGTGCTCGGCCCGCTTCTATTTTGCCTCTTTGTCAACGAGGTTCCTGATGGTTTTAAGTATGGTAGGCCCTTTATGTACGCCGATGATTTAAAAGTTGCCTATCGATATAAACCGGTTGATCGCAACCTCGTGCTTGAGCTCTTAAAAGAGGATCTTCAGGCCTTCGCTCAGTGGTGTCACACATGGCGCCTTTCACTTTCTTGGCACAAGTGCTCCGTTATGGTTATTGGTGACAACCATCAGCTCCACTTAAGCATAGACGGTCATGACCTTAATGTGCCCGAAGTCATAAGGGATCTGGGCATATCATATTCTAGTAGTCTTAATCTGTCAGAGCACTGCGCCCTGATTGTCTCAAAAGAACGCTAAACTACTGGGTTTATTCTCAGAAATCGTAAAACCGTCAATATTAGAATCAGCCTCTTTAAAATGTATTTCAGGCCTAGTCTGGAATACTGCTCGTTTCTATTTAGCCTTCTGCACGCTAGGGTTTTATATTCAGAACACCGAAACCTGTCCTACCATCAACGCTGTGAGTTTACAAGCCTTGACCCACTGTGGCTTCGCAGATTACAGAAGGGACTATTTTTACTGTTTAAACTTCTAAACAGGCGTACATTTAACCCCCTTACATCTCTGAGGCACCTCGACCACTCTCGGCGCACCAGTCATCGAGATGAATTTTTATTTCTTCCTTTGACACGCACAGTAAGATACCGACAGTTTTTTCAGTAAACGCTATAGCAATCTGGAATCAGCTACTCAGAAGTATCAAAATTCAGCATAGCTATCCCTTGTTTACGCAAGCTGTTACTAGTTTTATACATTCAGGACACCTTCTAAAACTTTAGGGTGCTGACTCTGTGGAAGCTCTCTTCGGCTATGATGGCGTTCACGGACTCTGAATCCTGTGCCGGTCTTCATGCTGAGGGCAATATTGCTGGCTATATAGACCTCAATCGGCTTATTTCTCAGTCGACAGCGAACAGCCGCTCGCCGACATACCTGCTGGTGCAGAATACCGGATCCATAACGCTAAATGAAGAAGTTCTTCACCGGGCACCTGTGTCAACGCGTCCCTGTCCTGAATTTTAATTACTCGATTAGCTGCATTTGTTTCTCCTGAAAAAAACCTGAAACAACGATCAGGAGTTTTTTCCACCGTCAGCTTGGCTCTCTATTGTATATATATTTTTTTTCACATTGCCTGTAAACTGGCAATAAATAAATAAAATAAAATAAAAAAATTACATACTTCAACAATAATGATCCGTCCCACCTTTGTAACCCTTTTGCTATTTTATTTGACAAATACTTACCAGAGATACTCAAGTTACTCTCAGCTAGCTACGAAGAACCATCAAGCAACACTTTTGAAGAAAGCAGTGCACTACTGAATTCGACTGAAAATAAGATAAACCGTGAAGGGCTGGCGCGCTGTGATGGATGCCGGGAACTCACAACCAGAATTTGGAGATCAGAAGGAGACCTCGATCTCCTCACGGAAATAATAGCAGTACTCATCAAGCATAACACAATTAAATTGCCTAAACACGACACAAAAGAGCTTTAAAACATCGGCAAGCTAGTCTATGTCCTGCATTACCCCAAATTCTTAAAATATGGTGTCCACGGGATCCATCTGTACAAAAGTAAAGCAGCGATCAACGGCCCCTGAAAAATTGACAAACAGTAATGGTAAGGTATCTACAACAAATCGAAAGAGTGACACCAGCCCGCTCTATACTTGTCGATCGAGCTACAGCTGAACAGATCATGGTAGCCAGCGAATTAATGGAATAAAAGTGGCCTGCGACATATCGATGGACCTGGATGCCAAAAACGCAAATATAGGCTCTGCGGGAGCTATTCTAGCAAACGCATAATCACAAAAAAATTCGATTTTTGAAAGATCCAAAGTGATGTCCGGAAATCAACCTGATGATGAGCAATATGAAAACAGTCATAAAGGCAAAAATAAAGTGTATGATTCAACCCAGCATCACTAAAAGAGAGCAGGATGCAGAAACAGATTTTTTCCCTGACAGATCATTTTTTATTGTTTTTCAGGGAGACCCCAAGGCTACTGGTGAAACCCTAAAAGAAAGGGTAAAACAGGATCTGCTGACATTGAATGATACAAAAGTACCTAATGTGATAATCAAAATCCAAATCTCTTGTGATTGGTGCCTCTCGTTAGAAGTGAAACGCAGAAGGTGCGACCAAAACCATTGAAAGTCGTCTTGCGAAGCAAACAGCAGGTAGATCTACTGCTCACTTGAAAGTCCTGACTACGAGAAAATCCTCGTGGAGTGTTTTTTTCAGTTGGATTATTCTCCCACCGATTGGATGAAAATGAGGATGCTGGTAACAGAATTGAAATAAGAATGGGAAATGACCCTAAAAATTGCAGAAAATAAAATCGTTAAAATGGTTCACTCGTTTTTATGGGAACAGCCGGTGAAATTAACGGCAACCACGCAGGTCAACAGTCCTAGAAAATGCCTATAGACTTGAACCCAGACAGTGGACTGGAAAATATCCAGAAATAATCACGGGGTGCAAGAAAGAACCAACAATCTTCAGAGATCGAGATAACAAAACAAGATGTAAAAGATGTACAAAATGTGCACAGTATTTTCAACAAAATTGATTAAATCAAACTTGACTTAAACCTGACTTAATTGCTCTAACTGAAACACGGGCCAATAAGCAAATTGCAGACACAGAAGTCAGGATGGCTGGATATCAGCTTACGCCCCTTGGACTAGATGATAATTGCGTTCTCGCTTGGGAATGCAGTCATTTTTCTGTACTTGAATTTCGAGCAGTTAGGGAGCGAAATGTATGGAAAGAAGCTTATACGAAAATTAAAGAACTACTGAATGCGACAGACCATATTCCTGCACGCATACCTGACCCAAACGCTGCCTGTTTCTTCTTAAGTGACTTGATTCAGCAGTTTGTAGCGAACTGCTGTCCACTCAACAGGAGATTGCGCTTCTCCCGGCTGAGTGGGTGACATCAAAAATAAGAAATCTTAAGAATAAAAGATGACTGTGGAGATCATTCGTCAGATATCATTAACCCGACAATTGTTCCTCTTTAAGGTAACAGCGAAATTGGTGCCGGAAATTTCTGGGAAAAGAAAGATGAGCCTTTGTGTCAGAAATAGTCAAAGACATACCAAGAAACTCGGAAAGGTTCTTTGCTTACGCGAATAATGCAAAACGAAATCGGGAATACATTTTCTGCCTAAACGACTATCAGAAAAACAGGTCAAACGATAACTCTGATGAGACCAACCTCTTATCCAAATTCTTCATATCCGTGTACACAGAGGAACCACCTGTTTGCCGAGGAAGAGTAACACCGTGTTACCACACCTATAGATAAAATAAGTATAGTGTCATTCCCAACAGATATTATAAGGAAAACTCTGAAACAGCTACAGCCCACTAAATTGTCTGGCCCGGATGGAATATCCACAAAAGTTCTGAGTGAACTAATCGACAAATTGACCTCTCCACGCTCCAAGATCTTTGAAAGTTCGATGGAGGTGGGGGCTCTGCCTACCGAGTAGAAGCTAGTCAACATAAACCCCATCTATAAAGGAGGAGAGAGGACATCACCAAATAGCTTCAGACCAGTCAGCCTCCGAAGTAGCTTTTGCAAAATGATGGAGAAGATAATCAAAACGGAACTTTAGAATTTAGAATTTATATTTGGTTAGCACCGGGAAGGTACTGTCTAAGCAAACATTATTAACGAAATAAAGTTATGACAATGTGTGCAGATAAAATGTACAAATTCATAAATTGTCCTGCTATGTCAACAGTTAGCAATGTTTTAAAATTAATGGTGAACTAGAAAAAATAGGCAGTGAAAAAAAACTCCTACCATGAAAATGGAGGCAGAGTTCAATAGGCCTTCATTTTTGAATAGAAGGTAGGAGAAAAAACTGCTTAGGAAAAATAGTCAGGTGGTAGAATAGGGTAATACTGCAGTAGCATTTCAGAATGAGATAATGAAACGTCGAGGTGATTCGTTCTTGATCACTTAGGCGTATGAAAACAGAATCTCACGAAAATGCGTCAATGAACTTAAGTCCTCAGCATCATAGGATCCAGAATTGAATTCTGATGATGGTTAGTATCCAAAAGAAACCGCAGCATTTAAGACTGTGGACCACCGAATTTGTACGTCCGAATGACGTCATCGTTTTGGAGGACGGGTGATATAAGGAGACATTATAGTTCATGGGCGTCTCGAGGTAGCGTAAAATATAGTTTCAAGAGGGTTACTCAAATTCCCGATGGTCCTTTCTCCGAGTCATGGGGAAAGCTACTGGGAAAAGATGAGGAAAATAAAAGGTTAATAGAATCAGTGTTAAGATAAATGTGCAGTCTTCGCTTGAATGCAGATAGACTAGTTAACGACCTAATTTCAATTGGCAAGTTATTCCAAAGAAAACTATACCTAGAAGCAAAGAAGAGAGAGCGTTTACATGTGGAGGATGCAGGGGGAGGTATAATTAGTGCAGAATGTCTTAGGTTATAAGGAAGACTAACGGGGGTAATGACAGAAATCTTTGGGAGAGTTGAACTATTATTTAGTCGAAAAAGGAGACAAAAGCCTGCTTCAAGTCTCCTGACCCAAAGAAATTTTAGCTTCGTTAGCTGGCATCTTGTTGAGTAGGAAGTAGTTAAAAGAGTCGGATATAGGAGTTTTTTTGTGAAATGTCTTTGGACATTTTCAATTTTTGAACGGCTAGATTCGTTCATCAAACCGAAGAAAGGACAGCAAAATTCAAGAATGGGAAGTACAAACATACGATAAAGTCTTAATTTAATTTCAGGAAGGTAGAAATTATAAGAAATAAAGCCGCAAATCTGAGCAGCTTTGGCCGTAATTCTATCGGCATGAGGCGAAAGATCTAATTTATTGGTGTAGCTTCCCTAATAATGATTCGGACGCGAATCGGACGCGAATCGGATCCGAGGATACGAATTTTCGGACGCGAATCGGATCCGACCATGACTTCGAATTCGGACGCGAATCGGATCCGAAAATTCGTATCTCGTTTTTCAACCGCACAGCGGAACCCCTTACTCCTTTGGTTGACGCCCATACTAGCTAAACGGTTAAAAAACGATCCCCATTACATTCGAATCGAATAGTTATTAATGATAAGTTGACTCGTGGAAGACCGAGTGAGCAATTAAAATATATTTTGTTTAAAAATATGCAAAGCGTTAGTGCACAAAAATAAATCTTATAAATTTCTCCTAATCAGTAGTCCTGTGTTGATGGTCCCTACAATCCCTCAGCCGTTTCATGAGGTATCCACCCTGTAATGAAAAGACAATAAAATTAGTGATGGTGAGTAAACAATGCGCATGTTTTTATGTAGTAAATGTTTGTATACAACGTTGATAATTAAAATCTTCTTACCGTCAGCACAGTGCCCCAGGGCTGCCTTTTCTGCAGTTGGTCATATGCCTTTTTAGAGGCCTTTTTGAAAGCTCGTTCTAGCTGCAGTTTGTCCACCTTTTACGGAATGTTCCAAAGATTGAACACGTCTGCGGTGCACATGAATTAGTTAATAATGAGAAATTTCTTACCCAAAAGAATTCCGTAATAAGGGGAGAGAAAAAAGGCCTTTTTTTCCTAGTAGCGATCGTAGAAAGTTAGCCGGTAGGTCACCTCATCGGCAAAGAGTGATGTAAAAACGCGATCAGCAAAATTGCTGACGCTATCGCCGCCAAGGGAGGCCAAATGTGTAACCTAGTAAGACGGTAATTAATGTCCAGAAAACCTACCAATTGCTGTCTTTATGCCCTCTCTGCGACGGCTTTGGTCAGGGCATCTACTTCGTCAAGGGCGATGCCGTGTGACAACGAGAGGAACGGGATGTTCGAAACGAAAACGTTGGAATCTATAGGGCTCAGTATGAAATCCATCTTTAGACATAATGAGCTACAACCCAATAGAAAAAAAAGGATGATGAATGCAAAAATAGTTCACAAACAATGGGCTCCATAATTCTACCTAGGATAGGCCAAAACCCGCGCTTAGTTTTCTTATGTATAGGGAGCCCATCAATAGCTAAATAAGTTACAATAATATTGCCTTTAAGACGCCTCAAAACTGCTCAGTTAACTGTTTCACAAGTAATAAATGATCGTACTCACCACTGCCCATTGCCGTCACCGTTGAAACATCACTTTTCCAAGCCAACAGCGTTCGTGCGTCTGCGGGAAGGTCAGAGGTCAGCCGTCTTATAATCTTCAGAAGACTGCTCTGGTGAATCAATGGCATATGCGAGCGTATTGCCCAAGAAATCATAGCCTCTTGAAACGTAGGTTCCTCTTCAATTGTAGGTGTGCTTGAAGAGTTGTTTGGTGCAATGTCAGATATATCTGATGTCAAACTTGCATCCTCATCAACAGAGGATATCTCTTAGTCATCATATGACGAACTAGAGGAAGAGGTCAGATGCCACGACGATTAGGATGAGTCGGACGGATACATTTCCCTCATATTCTCGGCAATTTGACGTAAATCATCCAGAAAACCTTTCTGGGCACGTCTCCTAAGTGTTTTCGTAGATACTGCTCTAAACATTCTGCAAAAAAACGGTCAGTATAGACAGAACAGTGGTGCAGGCAGTTAAGCGACCGCGTCGCAGCACGACAGCGCAGGAAGTGGCATGGCACGGCGTGCGCGGGATTGACAGCTCAGTGCCCGATCGATTTGCCAATAACACTGCGCGCATTCTCTTGCGCCCTTAGCGACGCGTCATCGAGGTTCACTAGCAACCAATCGAATTCCAGATGCGATTAACGTACGACCGTTCGAGCGTAGAATCGTATTTCATTGCTATTAGGGTTAAGCCCAAGTCCTTGATGGAGGAACATTCAATCATATGGCAACCTTCAAAGATAAGAGGTTGCGGCAGCCTTACAGGCCCAAAACACATGTAGCGACACTTAGTAGGTGAGAACTCCATTAGCCATGTGGAGCTCCAGGCCGAAAGAGCGTCTAAGTCTGAATGAATTTGTTCTAGGCACCGTTCGGTTGTAGAGTTAGAGAAGGAATAAACGCATTTGAGATCATCAGCATAAATAAAAGATTGAGAATGTTTAACTATCGATGAAATATCATTTATATACAGTAAGAACAAAAAAGGACCTAATACGGTACCTTGAAGGACACCACTAACAATCGGGGTAGCACTTGAGTATGAGGACCCTACTAAAACTTTTTGTTTTCGATCATTTAGGTATGATCTAATAAAAGTCAGTAAGGGGACTACGGAATCCTATAGCTTCTAGTTTGGCTAGAAGTCGTTTATGAGGCACCTTATCGAATGCCTTACTAAGATCAAAATAGATAACTACTACAGATAGATGATCATTACGAAGAGAGGTTAGTAGATTTAGAAAAAGACATGTGGCAGGTTTCACAAGAATGGTCCGGTAAGAAGCCGTGTTGGGATAAGTTGATAATTTTATTGCTTATGCAAAAAAATCCGTGATTTGTTTTGCAATTAGTTTTTCGAAGAGTTTAGCGAGAGGGCGTTTTATGAACACCGCGATAGTTATGAATGTCCGAGCGGGAACCAGATTTAAAAACAGATATTATAATAGAAGTTTTCCAATAATCGGGGAAGAAACCATTTTCGAGAAATACTGAGTATAATTTGCTTAGTAAAGGTGGAAAATCCCTTAACTGTTTAATAAGTGAGTTTGGAATGTTATCAGTTCCAACTGAATGTGAATTTTTTAGGTGAGCTTTTTCTTTTTGAATACATGAAGGCGAGAAATTAATAGTTGTTAGAAGCGAATTTGAAAGCAGAGGAATTGTGGGAGTGGGGCTAGTTTCAGTGGTAAAGTGGTTGGCAAAAAACGAGTTTAACAATTCTGCTTTGCCAAAATCATCTGTAACAAATTTTCTGTTACAGTCGAGTAAGGGCGGAGTTACATTCAGACGCTTAGCCGATGACCGAACATGAAAGATTTGAGCAACAGATTTGGATGAATTGGCATCACTTAGTGCCCGAGACTCCCTACGCTTATCTCGCGTGAGCCTTATTCTCGATGCTTATTCAAATATTTGTGCAATCCTTAAATGAACTGACAAAGAGCTTTTAGATGAATCTTTAAGTTGCTTTCGTAATTTTGTTAAGTCTGTTCTGGAGAAAATGCGGAACAGTAGAAGAAGCTGTATGTAAATTAAAAATCTTAAACGGGATAAAAGCCTGGCATTTTTCTGTGAGGCTCTGCAATAGCTCATGGAAAAAGTTTAGATCGTTGATTGAGAATATGATATGCCAATCTAGAGTGCTTACGAAATTATTTACTGTTTCATGGTTTATGTTTGCAAAGTCGAGGTTATTGCATTTAAACTCAGGCTTCGTAAGAAGGGGAATTGGAAAACAACAGTGAATTATTGCGTGATCACTTGTAAATAGATCATGATGGAAATTCATAAAGGGAGGGTGAACATCGTTTGTAAAAATTAAATCTTAACTGATGATGCATATTGAACAAAATAACTTGCTTAGTTCATATCAACATGGATTAAGAAGTGATCGATCCAGCTTCACAAACCTGCTCACATCCGTGAAAAGCTGGACGAAATCATTAGAAATTTATTTGTCAGTCGATGCGTTTTACACTGACTTTAGCAAGGATTTGACAGGGTTCTACACAGACGTTGGATCTTGAATCTGCGTCAAAAAGGTGTGATAAGCAACCTTTTCAAATGGCTAGCCGTTTTTCCCACAGACACACAGCTGCCAACGTGTTTGTATTGGAGACGCCAAGTCGCACTGGGAAACCATTTACAATGGAGTTACGCAGGTGAACGTACTAAGTCCTATTTCGTTTCTGATATACGTGAACGACTGCCTTGATTATCTGACATGTGAGAAGGTCATGTTTGCTGATAATCTGAAATTATGGTATTCGATGGAAAACCGGAGGATGCTCGGAGCATACGACATAACTTGAATCACTTGCAAACATGGTGTGATGAAAGGCTGCTGAACCATTATTTCAACAAATGCAAAATCACGTGACTATGGTCTAGTCACAGAAAATGGATGAGGTTTGAATATCAGAACTTCATCAGTGGTCACAAACCCGAGAAACTAACAGTTCTAAAGGATTTGGGTATGTGGATAAAACCCACTCTCAATCCATCGTCATACTGTGCCAAGATAACAAAGTAAGCTATGTTTATCTTAGGAGTGATCAGGAGATCTTCTGTTAGTTTTGACGAAAACCTTTTTGGGCGCGTGTTTGGAACATTAATCCAGCCAGTGTTGGAGTATTTTGTTCAGGCGTGGCTCTCGTGGACGAAACATGACTACGCTCTTTTGGAGAAGGTTCAAAGGAGGGCTTTGAAACTAGTCAGTGGAGTTAAAGGCATACCCTATGAGTGCGGAATAAGTCACTTTAAGTCACTTTATTTAAGGAAGTAGGCTTTCACACTTGACATCCCTATTCAAATGCAAAAATTTCAATAGAATAAACGTTTAAAGTAATAAATCTGACAAATTAAAATGAAAGGGACATCAATATGTGTGGACCAGGCGCAAGCTGCCGCTAGTGACACAATATTCCTTAAATGTACAATAGTTTCTGATAAAATGAGTACCTAGTTTGAATTTATATTTTTCAGCAGTTTCTGAAAGGAGCAACTCGTCAGGGAGTCCGTTCCCTGCTCAAACGACCCTCTGTGAAATAGACTTCCGACGGACGTCCATGTGGACCAACTTCCTCTGTAGTTTAAAGGGATGACCCCGCAGATGTTCCGTCCCAGCCAATTCGAAGGAGTCAGCAAATTCTAGGGCACACTCGCGGCCTCCAAAAATCCGGTAGGTTTGGATGAGGTCACCGCGTAGTTGCCTGTAATTAAGAGGAAATAAATCAAGTTCAACCAGTCTGGCTTCGTAAAGCAGATGACTAAGATTCTTGACCATCTTCGTAGCCCTCACCTGCACTCGTTCCAGCTGTAGATAATCCTTCTTAAGCCACGGACACCAGGCCTTGATAGCATATTCCACGTGAGATCGAACAAATACCCCGTAGGTATTTCGGAAGAGGTTAGAATTTTAGAATTTAGAATTTATATTTCGTTAGCACCGACAAGGCACTGTCTAAACAAACATAAGTAACGAAATAAAGTTATGACAATGTGCTCAGATAAAATGTACAAATACTTAATAATGTAGACAGAACTTGTCTGGCTGGGTCGACAGTTAGCGATGTTTTGAAATTAATGGTGAACTAGAAAACATAGGCAGTGAAACAAACTCCTACCTTTAAAATTGAGGCAGAGTTCCTTATCAATTTATACAAATCCACGTCTGAGCGCAAATAAGACTTGTGTCACGCGTTTAGCTGCCTTTAAACACTAAGAAGATCGTTTACGTGAGGAGTTTATTAGAACAACGAGGTCCTTTTGTTCCTCATTAATTGAAAGGGGCTGCCCATTGAGAATGAATTGGTAGGAATCAGCCGCCTCACTGGTCTTTTTTTGGTACGCAGTCTTAGGACCACACAATTCCCAACGTTTACATTTAAGAGCCAACGAGCGAGCCAGTTGCTAAGATGGTTGAGATCCTCTTGAAGTGCGTGACTATGGAAATCAGATCTGATGACCCTCCACAATTTACCATCATCTGCAAACATAATGGCGCTGCAATCCAGGCCGTCGACACCGTCTTTGATGAACACTAAGAAGAGAAACGGCCCTAAGACGGAGCCTTGAGGGACACCACTTCGAACTGGAGTAGGTGTTGACATCGATGTATCAAAGCACTTAATTTGCAATCTACCCGTAAGAAAGTCTGCGATTTCATCATCCTACGCAGATTTCCATCATCCTACGCGAGTCAATCTTTGCATTCAATTTTTCGTCCACTTCTTTTAAATAAGCATCGCCAACTCTTGACAACCTTGATACTTTCCTCCGATTTCGAAACCCTGACGATGGTCTCCAGTTTCAGTTGATGATCGAGGTGGGTTATGAGGGTTTCGCCTCTTTGGTTTTGGACTATGCAATCAGCAAGGTCGCATCTCGATGATGATCTCGTGATCTCTACTGTCCTCTCTTAGTTTCGACCCTGTTGTCTACGATGAGTTTCTCCTCTCTCACCTCCACTGGTGTTTAGAAACAGTAGATCTGACTGCTATATTATCTCTCGCCTGACAAGGAGCGTTCGAAACCCTCATACGTTGTCAGCACCATCACAATACCATCCCATTGCATCTAGCTATTAATTTTTACTGAAGCAGTTTTTTTCTCATAGGTTTTTTTTAAATTGGCGTCTCGCCGATCTCCGCCTCCGATTTAACCGTAGGAGTTTTTTTAATGCTTCGTTTCCAGTTCACCGTATATGGTAAGGATTGTTGACTTTTGTTTTAAAAATGGCACATCGTTCTGAATCGGATATGTTTACCATACTACTCAACTCTGCAGTTCATACGGATGTTAACATAGTGCAGCAATTATCCACTTTGTATTTATTATCACCGCGATACTAAGTTTGTAATGATGGGGCCATCTGGGCCTTAAATATAAAAATTATTTAATTATGTCAGCAGCATTCCTCTTATGTCAATTTCAGATAATTTGTAGATGAGACGTTTGTGTGGGACACTGTCAAACGCCTTCTTGAAATCAGTGTATATGACTTAACCCTACCATTTTCGTCCAATGCATGAGTCCACTGCTCTGTGGAGAGTAATAAACTGGAAGGGCAGGAGCGATTCTGTCTGAAGCCATGCGGAAGCTCTGAGAGTAATCGGTTTTCCTCAAGGAACTTCATGGTTGCCTACTTGATTATTGGTTCCGTTATTTTACAGCAAATGGAGGTTAGGCTCACAGGCCGATAATTGTTGACATAAGATCGAGCACCACTCTTGTATATGGGGTATATATTTGCTGCCTTCCATTCAGATTGCGATTTCCTAGATTCAAATGACGAATTGAATATTTGCGCCAGTGGTTTGGAGAGTTCGCTGCCCAGTTCTTTCAAGAACTTTGGAGGTAAATCCTCCGGACCAGATGAATTCGCTTCTTTTAGATTTCGCAGTTCTCGTTCCACGAGAGGTTCCGGGAAGAGTATATTTTCAAGCACTGGACCGGCGTCTATAACAGCACTGTTGACGTGGTCAAGCTGAAGTTCCGGTTCTCTAGTGAATACCGAGGCAAAGAACCGACCCAAGTGCTCGGCTTTGTCACAATTTTCAATGAGTTCAATACCATTCCCATCCATAAGAACTGCTACTGGGTCCTTATTTTTTACTCGACTATTGATATAATGGAATAACATTCTTGGTTTATATTCAGCCTGTTGAATAATTCTTGATTAATAGTTCATCCTTGCTTGATGAATAATTTTTTTGACAGCACTTCTTTGATGAGGAAATTCTTTGAGATGTACTGCTGACCCTGTTTTCCTGAATACCTTCCATTTTTATTCTTCTTCATTTTTAACTGCCTGTTTAGTTCTCTTGTTAACCAGGCGGGGCGATTTGCCGTTTTTCACACCTTCACTGAACAAAAGAATTCAATGATATCGAGTGACACTGTTTCAAATGATTGCCAATCATCCTCTGGATTCCCTTTAAGTAAACAATCCCATTTCACGCACATCAGTTATTTCCTCATCGCGTTAAAATCAGCCTTCCATATATTTCGCTTGCATTCCGCTACATTCTGGAGCTGAGAATTAAGTGAGTTATCCAACATCAGCGTATTAGGGTCACTCTTACCGATGGGTGCAATAGAATACACTACATCAATGTTAGAGAAATCCTTCGTAAATACTAGGTCCAAGCAATTTACTCTCGGGTTCTCTCTTAATCTCGTTAGAATATTAAACTTCTGTACCAAAGGTTGGTCAAGAGTGAGATCCATTAGCTTTTGGCCGAAGGACGTTGGTGCACCGTCCACTGTCAGATTAACCCAGGCTACTGTAGGTGCATGGAAATCTCCAGCAATAAGCACCTCCTGGTGACTTGCTACTTCCTTGAGCAAATGAAAGAGGGACTCATCAGCTGCACTTGTAATGTTTGGTGGTCTGTAGATCGTCAAGAATTGAAGGTTTTGTCACCAATCCTTTTTAATCTTTATCCAGAGAAATTAATATTCAGGGAAGATGGCCTGTGCTCATTCGACTGCCAAGATTGCTGTCCTTACATATACGGCCACTCCACTTCCCTGTCTATTTTCTCGGTCTCTTCCAAAGAGTTGGTATCCATCTATCGAAACCTCGCTATTTACGATTTCGGCTTTGAGCCACGTTTCCGTAATGATGACGACATCGGGGTTCAGACTGATACTAGTGCTTTAAAGTTCGCCTACTTTCGAAAGGAGACTCTGAGCATTAATATACAGTCATCTCAATTTAGACTGAGTTACTCGTCCATAAAGACTTCTGCGCATTTCGTGCGATTAAATGCTAGAGTCTGTCATTGCTTTCCGAGACGAACTGGTGTCAATTACGCCCATTCTGAGTTCTGATGAGTGGTCGTCATCCAAGTTCTGGAGTGCCTTCGTTTTTGTTATACGACCTCTGTACAGTTGGGTTCTTCGTATTTCGGTGTCATTTCTCTCGGTGAGGACCCGCCTTGATGATGTACAGGGTCTGCCACAAGAAAGACCTCTTCGTCATTTTCATTTCCCCGTCCTTTATTTGGACCAATTTTCCCCCTGTTCGGTTCTCCTCTTCAGTTCTGCTCTCAGCATCCTCATTTTGTGTCTTTCCGTGGGTTCGTAAACCGGCTGAAAAAAACAAATCCCTGTGTGAGCTACGGAGAGCCATTTGCCGTTCTAGGAGGCATTAAGCCTGAACATCATTTTCAAGAAGGATTTTAAGAGGCCTTGGTGATGATAGTTCATGTGAAACAGTAGCTTTCCCTTAACGGAATGCTTTGTGCACTGTAACGCATTCACCATCTTGAAGAAAAAAAAGAAAAAAAAGAAAATAATGTCATCAATAAATACCAACATGCCTTCACTAAATATATTATGGTCTCCTGTATACAGACACGCTCTATTTAATACACTTTTCATATCCATGACTCGACTCAGTGAACATTTACAATTATTTCAGCAATAATACCGACAGAAGCTATAACTTCAACAAAATTACTAACATTTAGAGAGCATATATCCTCAATAAGCTTGCAGAGATAAGTCGTTCATAAAGTATTGTCTGATCGGATTCAGTCAATTTAGAATTTAGAATTTATATTTGGTAAGCACCGGGAAGGTACTGTCTAAGCAAACATTAGAAACGAAATAAAGTTATGACAATGTATGCAGATAAAATGTACAAATTCATAACTTGTCCTGCTATGTCAACAGTTAGCAATGTTTTAAAATTAATGGTGAACTAGAAAAAATAGGCAGTGAAAAAAAACTCCTACCATGAAAATGGAGGCAGAGTTCAATAGGCCTTCATTTTCGAATAGAAGGTAGGAGAAAAAAACTGCTTCGGAAAAAATAGTCTGGTGGTAGAATAGGGTAATACTGCAGTAGCATTTCAGAATGAGATAATGAAACGTCGAGCTGATTCGTTCTTGATCACTTAGGCGTATGAAACAGAATCTCACGAAAATGCGTCAATAAACTTAAGTCCTCAGCATCATAGGATCCAGAATTGAATTCTGATGATGGTTAGTATCCAAAGGAACGGTAGCATTTTAGACTGTGGACCACCGAATTTGTACGTCCGAATGACGTCATCGTTTGGAGGACGGGTGATATAAGGAGACATTATAGTTCATGGGCGTCTCGAGGTAGCTTAAATATCGTTTCAAGAGGGTTACTCAAATTCCCGATGGTCCTTTCTCCAAGTCATGGGGAAAGCTACTAGGAAAAGATGAGGAAAATAAACGATTAATAGAATCAGTGTTAAGATAAATGTGCAGTCTTCGCTTGAATGCAGATAGACTATTTAACGACCTAATTTCAATTGGCAAGTTATTCCAAAGAAAACTATACCTTTTATCAAAACTTGATGAGTTAAAAATTTGCCTTGCCGAAGTATCTCCGGATGTGATAGCAGTAACCGAAACCTGGCTGTCGGGCAGTATTCTAGATAGCGAAATAACATTGTCTGGGTACCAAATATATCGGAGGGACAGAGAAAACCGACAGGGTGGTGGAATAATTGTGTATGTGAAAGACGTGCTAATAGTGTCTGACAAGACGAGCAAGTTT